>CAJUYD010000087.1:0-36561 GCA_910591665.1 Ectemnius continuus
CATCAAAGATTGATGTTGGACAGTCATTATTTAACAATAATAGAACAGATAATCAATGTATTGAAAAAGAAAAATTATTTTCAAATGAGATATTTAAATCTGATTCAATAGAATCAGCTGATGGTGAAGAGTTTCAACAATTTCATCCTATTCTGCCTTCCAATGTTTATCCATTTCAATTTGATTATTGTAAAAATTTACGTAAATGTAAGAAAAGAAAACATTTTATCGGCTACAAGGATAATGCTGAGGTTGATGTCTTGTTAAAAATTTCTTCAATTAAAAAAAATCTTGGAAATGATTACCAAAGGTTTGTTCATATTTCGGTTGTAATTCAATTGTAATGTTTAAATTTTAATATCTTTTCAATCATAGATATAAGGCTATCATTTTAGATTGGTTCTGTGGCCATCTTTCCCATGATGATTATATTCATCGACTTCGAGAATTACTTAACGATGAAAATCTATTGTTACACAATCAGCTGATGATATCATTAGTTCATAAATCTATTAATGTTAATGAAGAGCTTTCACTTTTTGTTGAGATTGAATCAACATTTTATGATTCAGATATTGCTACAACTTATGAAACTTTATCCGATAACGATGAATGGCGACCCGAACGGGATGCCTATCCTTATGAATGGTGGAATAAAGGAGCTTTGGAGATGCTTCATGAGAATTCAATATCGATCAACAACTCGGAGGATGAAGGGGATATTTTAATGAATAAAAGGAAACGAAAAAGGAAATTAATCTTGAATGATGATGAATTGAATGTTGGTGATGATTCAGAGGATCAGCTTAAACCTAAACAATGTGAAGAAGATGAAAGTTTATTTAAGATGTCTAGAAAACGAAAACGAATCATCTTAAGTGATGATGAAGATGATGGCCTTACGAATGAATCCAAATCGAACAATATTAATAATGATAAAGTGATCACTGTCAAGTCAAATACATTACTTCAATCCATTCTAGATAAATCATGTCCAAATGATAACGATTCGATTTTAGGAACGAAGCAACAATCATTTGGTGATTGGAATGTAGCTAAAGAGAATCAACCTTCGAACATTGCCAATTCATTGTTGGAACAATGTTTAACTAATCAATTAACAAGAGAATATAAAATGATCCCTTCCAATCAACATATAAGCAGTAATATTGTCAAATGTGATAAGAATTTCACCAATTCGTCCAATAAAAATCAATTGTCATTAAATAATACTATCGATTGTTCATCAATGATGAATGGAAATAATGCTTTAGCCTCGAATTCAACAACAATAATCAATGATATTGAAAAGAATGATATTTTAGAAATTGGCTTTCGTCGTAGCTTATTCATACCGACTACCGATGAAGAAGATGAAAGCTATTTGGCCAATGTTCTATCTATCAACTTTGGTAAATGGACCGATAAATGGAAATATTTTTGTCATCAACATATCTCATTACCTGAAACATTTAAATTAAGTTTTCGAATAGCGGAGATTGTTTCAAATGAAGGCTTAAGACAGATAGACAAGGATGTAACTCAACTTTGTCTTGTGGCACTTAGGGTAAGCTGACCATAATTGAAGCTGATAATGATTTGTATTCAATTTAAACTATTAATTATTTTTTTTCTTCCTTTTTTGTTTAATTTAATTTAAAGAACTTTATGAAAAATTTAATTTCCGAGTTGATCTCCTTTCGATCTTCATTCTCAGTTTTCCGAAATCAGATACGTTATGATTTTGGGAAAGGTTCAAAGAATTCTAATGATCAAGACCATTATGCAACAACAACATTGGTGGAAAATAATTTCAACAAATCTGATGGTGAAAAAAGTAATAAGATTTTTTTTAATATCAAAACTAATTAATGTATCTAATGAAATTTTAATTTATTTATCAATTAATAGTAATCCAATCGAATAGATTATACGCTAGAAGGAATGAGCTGGAATTCAACACTAAAGAGAATGTACAAAATGAACATTGTCGTTTATATCGACATCTATCTACCCTTTGGATGAATGAAAGGAATAGAAAATTATCAATCTGTTCATTGCAACATCTCTATGGTCTATTAAACAATAATCGCTCAATCATACCTGTTCATCTTGTTTGGACAAAAGCATTACATCGGACGATATGTGCATTCAATAATATAATCGATTAATTGATTAATATTATCATTTATTAATTAATTAATATATTTATTGATTTGAAGTCTAATTTTAGGGAGAATACATTAAATTATAATGATTAAAGAAAAGAAGAAAACAAAAATAATTAATTATTAAATTACTTTCAGCCAAATGTATCTAAATGTTATCAAACTATACAATAATAATAATAATAATATTAATAATAATAATAATAATAATAAGGCAACAATATTAAATGAAAATAGACTACATTTACGCTTAATTTTCAATTTTTAAGTCTTAAATTGTTTTAGATTTAACAATTATGAGAATAAAATTTAAGAAAGAAAAAAAAAGTCAAGAATGATACAAACAAGGAAGACAATAAGATAAGACCAAATTTTTGTTGGAAATATCCTAACATTTACCACCAACTAACCGACAACAAAATAATTTGTCTAGACATATGTCTTTTGTCGAAGCCAATTTGAGAAAAGAGAATTATTATTATCTAAAATAATAAATAATTAATATATAATCTTTTCCTTTTATCTCTATTCTAATTAATCTTATCCTTTTATTCCTAATAATTTACCACGGGCCTGATTTAGAGTGATTTTCCAGTTGGGCACATCAATCTTTTCCTTCAAGAAATCATTTTCTATCGTCTATCCTTATCAATCACCAGAACGTTTTCATTTGTTATTTTGATCATCTCTTCTCCCTCTCTTTCTCTGTATGGTTGGCTTCAAGTTTACTGCTTACTTGTAATAATAATGATTATAAAATTAAATATATAAAAATGGTATGACATGATATTGGGGAAAGACAAAGTGAGAGAGAAAGTGAGAGAGAGAGAGAGAGAGAGAGAGAGAGAGAGAGAGAGAGAGAGAGAGAGAAATACTCGTAATGAAATGTAATTTTAAATGAACTAAATGATAAGAAGACAACAAAAGTCCATAAGATAGTTTCAAAGGACAAAGCAAGGAAACGATTATCAATTAAAGTAATAAATATAATTTTTTATTATCACAACATTGAACAACATCAGCAACAATTAAAATAGAAATTACTGGAATGGGACTAATTATAAATTAGTCTTCCACCTTCTTGTTCAAATTTTATTTCTTCTTCTTTTAATATAATTACATTTTCAAAGCTTCGATTGATTCAATGAAACAAAACAGACAAGAAATCCAAACAATCACTATCAGTTTTAGTTTAAGTTGTAACAAAACAAAAACAAAATAAATATAAAAATAAATAAAAAACAACAACAAACTGCCCTCAATAACATTTTCGTTTTGCTTACTTTTTCAGGTGTTAAAATATTTATTTATATTTAGTTAAAATAACAATAATAATAATAATAAAAACGTAAATATAAACATATTTTGTTTTAATATAATAAAAGAAAAAAAATTCAAATTAAAAAAAAATTGTTTTTACTTTTATATATATGTAAAGTTTACAATATTGTGAACGTAACTCATTAATATTTACAATATTTGTCAATTTTAGTTATAAAGTTAATATATTAAAATAATATTATCAATACTTTTTCCATCAAGGTTTCATATCAACACGTTTTGGTTGTTTTTTTTTGTTATATACAAAAAACAAGAAGAAGATAAAGAAGAAGGGGAAGAAGAGGAAGAAGATAAAGAAGCAGCAAAATATAAAATAAAACACTAACTACATTTGCCAACTAACTATTTTGCATAAAAAAAAAATTTTTTTATTTATTAAAATTTGTTGATTATAAATTTCACTTTGAAGAGAAAGTGACAGTGTGATATTGAAATCAAAAAAAAAATTTACTCTTATTCGATTGAAGACCTAACAATTGTTAACATGTCGATGATATCAAGCGAAGTTCGAGCTATTATTGAAACTTTCTCCAATGATCTTAAGACGAAAGCTTACCAATGGCTTGAATGGGATAAAGTAATTCTTTTTTTTTTTTAATATTATAAATTACAATTCTATATTCTAACATATTCTATCTCTTTATCTTCTTATGCTATTAAGAATTCGCAAACACTTGAAGAAGTAATTAATCTAATTAAAAGTAAAAATATTGAAAAATTATCGAATGTATTATTGAAACGTCAACTGTTTGGTACGGCCGGCATTCGTAGCCATATGAAGGCGGGCTTCGATGGTATGAATGATTTGATCATTATTCAAACAACACAAGGCCTTGTTAAATATTTATTACAAGTGAATCATAAGAAGGCAATCGAAAATGGTATCATTATCGGCTACGATGGCCGCCATAATTCGCATCGTTTTGCTCAGCTAGCTGCCAGTGTTTGTTTATATGCCGGCTGTAAAGTATATCTTTTCTCGCAAGTTGTCTCAACACCACTGGTGGCATTTGCTGTTAAATCATTATCAGCTGCTGCTGGTATTGTTGTAACTGCTTCCCACAATCCAAAGGAGTTCAATGGTTATAAGGTGTTTTTCGATAATGGAGCCCAGATCAATTATCCTCATGATGTTAATATACAAAATGCAATCATCCAAAATTTAGCCCCATGGAGTGATAGTATTTGGGATGTTTCATCGCTTACTTATAATTCAAAATTAATCGATCCATTATCGATGATAATGGAGAAATATTTCAACACTTTAGCTTTAAGCACAACACAATCACATTTAGTATCGAAGACTGATCTTAAGGTAGTCTACACATCATTGCATGGTGTTGGACATCCATATGTGACACAAATGTTTAAGACGCTTAAGTTTAAAAATTATTTTCCTGTTGAATCCCAAAAAGATCCTGATCCCAATTTTCCAACTGTTTTATTCCCTAATCCTGAAGAAGGCGACGGTGTTTTGGTATGTTCAATTATTTATTTATTTATTTATTATTATTATCGATGATAATCAATCGGTGATTTTAATTGAATTCATAGAATGAAGCGATTAAGACAGCCACTGAGCATAAAGCCACTTTAATCATAGCAAATGATCCTGATACAGATCGTTGTGCCTTTGCCGAACTTTATAATGGTCAATGGCGAATATTCAATGGTAATGAAATTGGTGCTTTACTCGGATGGTGGGCATGGTTTCAATGTTTTAATTCAGACAATTCTAACATTCAGCCTGAAGATTGTTATATGATTTCATCAGCCGTTTCATCGAAGATTCTTGAAGCAATAGCAAAGAAGGAAGGCTTCAATTGGTGTGAAACATTGACCGGTTTCAAATGGATAGCGAATAAAGGTGATGAGCTTGTAAAGAAAGGTAAACATGTATTGTTTACTTTTGAAGAGGCACTCGGCTATATGATGGGAACAAATGTTTTGGACAAGGATGGTATTTCGGCTGCTGCCGCCGGATTGGAAGCATCTGTCTACCTAAGGGAGAAAAATTTATCATTAGTTGATCAATTAAATATGATTTATGATCGTTATGGTTACCATTATAGTATAAATTCATACTATATTTGTCATGATTCAGATAAAATAAAGGCGATCTTTAATCGTGTCGCTGACTTGAATGGACCTAATAAGGTAAGATAATGAATTAATATGAATGATTGATAACAATGATAACTTATCTTCAATTGAAAATTAAGTACTTTGATAAAGTGGACAACTTTAAAGTGGTTCGAATTCGT
This sequence comes from Ectemnius continuus, assembly GCA_910591665.1. Taxonomy (NCBI): domain Eukaryota; kingdom Metazoa; phylum Arthropoda; class Insecta; order Hymenoptera; family Crabronidae; genus Ectemnius; species Ectemnius continuus. Next base: position 5,774 of record CAJUYD010000087.1, read on the forward strand.
GATTTGAATCGTGGATATGATTCATCTACTGTTGATCATAAGCCGGTGAGTTATTTATTTAAACATATAATCAAACAAAGTATAATAATTAATTAATAATGATTAATTAATTATTAAAGGTGTTACCCGTTGATTCATCTGCTTTTATGTTGACTGCTTATTTTGATAATGGCTCAGTGATCACTTTTCGAACAAGTGGTACTGAACCAAAGATTAAATATTATTCAGAAATTATCGGCGATCCAAATGAAAAGTAAGTATTTATGTTCAACAAATTAAAGAAAATGAAATATTAATCGATTATATTTCTTTTTTTTTGTTTGTTTGTTTGTTTTGTTTTATTTATTTCAATGAAAACAAAACAAAATGCAGAGATCGAAATAAGATTGAAGACAGCCATAGGAAGCTGGTCAAGGCAGCTGTTGAATTTGTTCTACAGCCAACAAAGAATAACCTCGCCCCAAAGGAAGGATGAATTCAATCATTTGATTTATTATTATTATTATTATTACTATTATTATCGCTGCCATTTGTTTTTATAATCGATGCTCTTTGTTTTTATATAAATATCTATATATATTTTATACTCAAGCAGTAATAGTTTTATTTCAAACAAAAAAATTTTATATAATACAATTAATTTATTAAATAAAATTATCAATTAAAAGTAGAATGATTATCACTAATAAGATAACCAACAATAGAAGAATGATTGGAATTAATAAATGTAATACAAATTTGAAATAAGAGTTTGCCATTATTGTTGACATTATTATTATTATTATTATTGTGGCTGTTGTTTAAGATTAATTTGATTTTCATTAAATATATAAAGAATAATATATTTATATATATATTATTCTATATATATATATATATTATTCTTTATATATATAGCAAACAATAACAACAATGGAGATATGTAAACAAAGCTACCTTTAAGCCTTCTACATCCTTTGCCCTTTCTGTTTTATGTATAAATATTTATTTATTTACATTATTTTTTTATTATTATTATACTCAAACACTTTAAGAGGCTAACACACTTGAAAAATTGTTAATTACTGTGGTTGAGAATTGTTTAGCACAGACATAAACTATAAACAACATTTAAAGGAATATTTTGTTTTAATTACCAAAAAAAAGAAAAAAAAATAAAAATAAAAATAAACAAAGGTTTGTTTATTTTTATTTTTATTTTTGCTTGTTTTTTTTTATGTTTGAATCACTTTAATCTCACATATGAAGATTTATATTTTTGAATGAAATTTTTAATTGTTTACAAGTAAAAATGGTATACTTAATTGAATAATAATAATAATAATAATACTGAATTTTAACAACAACAAAAAAATAGTAATTTTTCTTTACTTACCACACTGCCCGACAATGACAGTAAATGTTGTTGTTTGCAATATTTGGTTAGCATGGGATAATGTGAGACAACTGTTGTCTGACAGTACCCTAAGATTATGTTTTTTTTGTCTTATCTTTGAAAGATAAAGTATTAATCAAATAAGGTCACAAGTACCCGATAGCTTTGCTTAGGGGTCATAAGATATCTTAACTGATTACTATTTTCAATTCAAATTCAAATAGAACATTGATTAGCTAGATTAACGTGATGTTCTTAACGTAATCATTGAATTTACGTGTTGTTCGAAATTAAAGCTTATATTTTTGTTGACGAGACGAACAAAGTTCTATGGAAAAGATTTTGTGTAACTAATTGTGTACGTGTGCGAAGGAAAATATGCTTTCGTTTGTTCTTCATTTGTCCTAGGTATTTAATGAGAATTATTAGAGAGAGAGAGAGAGAGAGAGAGAGAGAGAGAGAGAGAGAGAGAGAGAGAGAGAGAGAGAGAGAGAGAGAGATCTTTGTACTGTCTTAGATGTTTTTTCCTGTATTTGTTCTCATCTTGTCATTTATGTTATATTTATCTATTTATTGATTTTATGGGTTTGAATCTGGTCATGGGGAAATTTGATGACTATATTTATGATTATTATTTTTACTATTATCTATTTCTGGTTCATTTGAATTGCTAGAAATTCATTTAGTTTACCAATTGATTCGTTCTTTTATTTTACCAATTGTGAAATCATAATTGTTTATAAGCTAAAAATCTAAACGTTGGTTTGCTTTCATTCACAATGTCAGTCAATGTGTTGTCTTACATTTTATTTTGTTAGGAAAAAAAAATAAGCATCCTGTCCCGGGCAATGAAGAAAATAAAACAAAAAATTGCATTGTCACTTAAGTGGTAAAGATGGAGTATACCATGTCCAAAACAAAACATATTCAATTAGTTTTAATTATATTAATTCAGCTTTCTTATCGGCTTGTTTGTCTGCTTATCTTTTGGTTTACTTCTCGTTCTCTCTCTCTCTCTCTCTCTTTCTCTCTCTCTCTTTCTCTTTCTCCCTCCCTCTTTTGATTAAGCAAAAAACATTGATTAGATTATCAATGGTTGACCAAGATAGAGAAGGCAATGAATGTAAAATTTAATCATCTGCATGTGCAATGAGATGAGACGAATGAAAGAAAAGTCATTATGATAGTATTTGCCTTTTTGTCAATTATTCTTAGTTCATAAACGAATTAAGTAGAAACGCATGCTTGTGGTCATTAAACTAAGTTTGGCTTAACTTTTTGTTTTTTGTTTTTAAATAGTTATTTTCTTAATTTAAACATTATGCCTCTCGATTCTTTATCGAAAAATGAAGAACAAACCAGACTACTGTAAGATTATCAACTAATTAATTAATCACTTAATTAGCGTTTATTTTAATATTACAATTTTTATAAAATTATATATTTTCTTTTTGTTGATGGATAGTTCATCGTCGTTCTCACAGCGATCATATCAATCTTCAATGCCTGATACTTTGAAAAGAGCTGATTCTATTGTCTACTGTATCCATGGGAAGGAAACAGAATTATGTTGTGAAGTGACTTCAATCAAAGATGGCCGAAATACTGGTTCGCAACGATTCAATCTACCACATTGTCATTTTTATGATGAAGAGAATAGAAAAGTTGATAAGCAAGCTCGTTTAAGACTTATTATAGCATCGATTCTATGCCTTTTCTTTATGATCGCTGAAGGTATTGGTGGCTTATTAGCTAATAGTCTTGCCATCGCTTCTGATGCTGCACATTTGTTGACCGATTTTGCCAGCTTTATGATATCGCTCTTCTCTATCTGGGTTGCCAGCCGGCCGGCTACTAAAAACATGAGCTTTGGTTGGCATCGTGCTGAGGTGATTGGTGCCCTTACTTCCGTTCTACTCATTTGGGTGGTGACCGGTATACTTTGCTATATTGCTACCGAACGAATCTATAACGACTTCGAGATCGAAAGCAATGTTATGCTTATTACGGCAGCCATCGGCGTTGTTGTGAACATAATGTAAACACAAAAGTTCAAACAGATTTTAAAAAAAAAACATTTAACGATAACTAACAATCATTTTGTTAGAATGGGACTCTCATTGACAATGGGTGGCGTACCGCATAGCCATAGCCATGGTGGACATTCCCATCAATCACATGCTAACGAAGATGCCAATGCACATAAACATGGACATAATCCAAACAGCGGAAAAGGCAACATTAATGTTCGAGCTGCCTTCGTTCATGTTTTGGGCGATTTTTTTCAAAGTCTTGGCGTCTTTATCGCTGCCCTTGTAATCTATTTCTTTCCCCAGTATAAAGTGATCGATCCAATATGTACATTTTTATTCTCGGTTATAGTACTTATAACAACATTCACGATCATACTTGATGTGTTGAATGTTTTGATGGAAGGTATACCCAAAGGTATCAACATGCAAGAGGTGCAGAAGACGCTCTATGGTATTCGAGGCGTACATAAAGTGCATAATCTTCGCATTTGGTCATTAAGTTTGGATAAAGCTGCCCTAAGTACTCATTTGGCCATTGGTAAGTTATCTAATAATATCAATTTTATAAATATGTATATAATATAATATATATTAATGCAAATATAATCTTCAAGAAAAAGGATATGAACCAACGGAGATATTGAATTATGCCTTGAAGGAGATTAAATCACGCTACGATATATTCGAGCTTACTATTCAAATTGAAGAATATGAAGACACCATGAAAGATTGTCGACAATGTCAAAATCCCTTAAAATGATCCATATTAAAATCAAATCTATTTAGATGACATTTTTTTCTTTTCTTTTTTGTTGTTTTGCTTTATTTCTGTATATTAAACGATAAGATAATTGATCCAACAAATAGAGCAATTAAACTTAATTACTTAATTGTCAATCACAAAACCAATTTAATAGAGTATTTAATTAAAAGGCAATTTTGTTCTTAATGTAGCTTTATCTGCGATGTTCCAGATAAATTAAATCTTAGTCTACAAAATTAAATATATTCTTCTCTTTCTCTCTCTCTCTCTCTCTCTCTCTCTCTCTCTCACTCTTTCTCTTTTGATAATTTAACCTTTTTTCCCGGTTAGATTAGATTATCAAAATTTGTTGTGCTTTTTTTTGTAATTAAATATTCTTTCCACTTCAGTAGATGGCGCTACCAGCGACTTAACAAACACACAAACACAAAAGTGTCTATTTTGTGTATATTTTATCAGAGAGTGTGAGAGTGTTTAAGAGTGTGTTTGAGAGAGAGAGAGAGAGAGAGAGAGAGAGAGAGAGAGAGAGAGAGAGAGAGAGAGAGAGAGAGAGAGAAAAGAGAAAAGAGAAAAGAGAAAAAGAAAAGAGAAAGAGAGTTATGTGTGTGGTATGATTTTGTGTTAATGCGATATTGTTTCATTGTATTGAATGTTGTATGTGTGTGTGTGTTTATATATATATATATATTATATATAGATTGCATGGATGTTGCATAGGATGTTCTTCAATACAATGATCATTACAAACATATAAACGTCGTTGTTGTATATTTCTCTTTTCTTCTTTTCTCATGATCTTCACCGACATCATCAACATCATCATTATTACCACCACCGCCGTCGCCGTCGTCGTCGTCTGTTTTTAAATAAAATCTTAGTATTGATAATAGTCCAATAGAGAAAGAGATAGAAAAAGAGATATATGTTGAACGAAGTAGTTATGTGTCGTCTTAGTAATTAAAGAGACGGGCGCCGTCACCCTTAGTAGTTCGCATGACGCCTTTACACAAGGCAAACATATAAAAAATATATATATAAATTTTATATATATATATATATATATATATATATAAAAGGTCTGACATTCTAAATGTATTATATACATCGATGATAATAGTGTGTGGTGTAAGCTATATTATCCCATTCACCTCAGCCATCGTCATCGATATAGCAGGCTACCACTACCACATAATATAATCAAAGAAAACAACTATCAACTTTTCTTTATTTTATTATTATTATTTTTTTTTTGCTAAATATTTTTGGTTTGTGTGTGTGTGTGTGTGTGTCTGTGCCATACTGTCTTTCTTTGTCTTATTGCAACTAAACTATTTTCTTTATTATTATTATTATATTTCATTTATATTTTAATTTTTTTAAATATTATTTTTCATCATCTCCTTCCAACACCATTGATTAATTTATAATATTTTTTTTTTACATGAATCACACTTAAGTTACTCATATTAAGTGATATTTTAACTATGCTGCTTCATTTTGGATGATTAAAAGTGTTGTTGTTGTTATTATTATTATTATTATTATCGTCGTTGTCGTTGTACGTGTGTGGTGGTGGTGGTGTATGTGTGTGAATATATAATAAATAAATAAATATGTATATACATATTTATTTATTTATCAGAATGTGTATGTAAACCTTTAACAGCCGGGGAGATAAATGTTAACCCGAAGACGAACGTTTTTGTTTTTTCCTTATTAAACTAATCCATTTTTATCTTCTTTTCTTTTCTTTTTATCGTTTTTCTACTTTTTTTCTTCTTCTTCTTCATCATCATCATCATCTTCTTCTTCTTCATCATCGTTTGCTTGTTGCTGTTGATTGAATAAAATGTAGAATATTTGAGATCCAGCCTGAAGAGAACCCAAGGAAAAAAAGAAAAGAAAAAGGAAAAAGGATATCACAACGATTTTCTTTTTATTGTTGTTGATAGATTAAACAAATCAAAAAAAAGAAGAAGAAAAATTACAACAAATAAAAAAAAACGAAACGTGTGTGTGTGTGTGTGTGTGTGGTGTGTTCGTTCATTGGAAATTCCAAGCGAAAGCTTGGGGAAGAACGTGCTAACCTTGACACAATATTGATGTAAGTAATTATGGAATTTTAAAATATCTCTTTGTTAAACTGGTTGATGAAGTTTGGTGGAAGATTGCTTTCTCTTTTTTCGTTGACAATTGTTCATTGAGTTTCATCTTTATATGAAAACAAAAATTAACATTAAATATATAAATATTAAAAAAAAAAGGGGGGGGATACCTTACCCGATCGATAATCGTTCGTTAATGTTTTTGACATTAGATTATTATAAATCTATTAACTATTTATTATAATAATAAATAAATATATATAAAATATAAATAAAATGATTGTGCAATCAACATATGTTTCATGAACATTTGTTTGGAAACAATAGCCTTTTTGTTGTTTTTATTATTGTTGAACGAATTTTCCAACGCCAGTGTTTACTATTTGAAATTTGGATAAGCAGAAAAAAAAGAAAACTTGTTTCTCTTTTCTCTCTCTTCTTTTTCTTTTCTTTTTTTCTTTCTCTCTCTCTCTCTCTCTCTCTCTCTCTCTCTCTTACCTTTTTAAGCCTTAACTTTCCCTTTAAGTTTGTCTTTCTTTTTTTTACCTTGATTAATGAGCTATATATATGTGTTTAATATATATAATACACACTCACATAGATATACATGTATGGGTGTGTGTGTGTGTGTGTGTGTCAGCCATCCAGCAATCTAGACTCACCTTGAACCTTTTCAAACAATCTGAAAACATGTAGAAAATCAAATATTATCTGTTTTCTTTTGGCGAACTTATAGTTTAGAAGAAGAAAGAAAGAAAGAAAAAAAAATGTGTAAATAAACTAATTTTTTGTTTGTCCTAGTGCCTAGTAAGACATATATGCACACACACACACACAGACAGACGGACAGACCGACGGACAGGCAGATAGACTCAATTGTAGCAAAAAGGAAGCTGAAAAAAGGAGGACTTGTTTTTTTGCTATCGATAAACAACAAACAACAACAACAACAACAAAAAGACGAAAGATTTCTTGAAAATTTTCTAAAAAAACAAAGCACTTTTTTTTCCATTTCGCATTTGTACGGAAAACGAAATGAACGAACGATTGAACGAATGAATGAATTAATCAATCATTTTACTTTCTGTCTATATTATCTTCTTTATTTTAAAAAACTTTATTTAATAATTACTATCTTAAGCTGACGTCTTCCTTCAATTGATGATCACTTTTTCATCCAAAGGTGGTCATATTTAAAAAGTTCCATTAGTTATTTTATTACTAAACACTTTCTCCGCCTTTTGGAGGTTCGGCTATTCGATGATTTCTTAACTAGAAATGATTTCTATTGATTGATAATTATTGAAACTAAAATATTAATTTATTCAATTCCTTTTTTTTTTCTTCTTTTTTAATACTATTTACGCAGATCTTTATTTTTGATTGTGAAGCGATAACGTTAAACATCGATGTCTTCAATAAATGAAGAAATATCTAGTCCTAAGGAATCATCCAGCTCAGAACAGTCGTTTAATCAACAGCAGCAGCAGCAGCAGCAACCTCTTCGATTATTGGTGAGAATGAACTCTTCTTCGTCATCCACGAAAGTGGTAGTGCCAGCGTCCTCATTATCAACTTCAAGTGCCAACAATAAACGACATAATTTAGGCTTTAGACTACGACATCTTATTTTTCCTCCATTCCGGCCAAATAATGACATTCGTTCCACTAAAGATGTTGAAGCGGGGGAAAATAAAGTAAATAACTTTGAGAATATTCTTATGCAACTTAATAAATAATCGATTGTCTTCTTTCTTTTGGATTTAGAATTCTCTCAATCAAAAGGCTTCATTTAAGGCATCTTCATCGGAGCTAGATAGTGATTCACAGCATCAAACGTTTAACAAACGAAAACGTACCCGCCACCAAGAACAACAAACGGATAATTTGCTATTACGATCGACGCCTAGTGGCAGCAAAGACTCTACGGCATATCTTATTGAATGTCCAATCTGTTTATTGGAGCAACCATTGAGTTCATATCCTGAGCTTAGTACATGCCATCATCGAGCTTGTGACAGTTGTATGTTCCAATATCTTCGCGTGGAAATCTATGAATCGAGAGTTAATATAACTTGTCCACAATGTTCCGAACAAATCCATCCTAATGATATCAAAAAGATTTTACGAAATAGTAATCTTGTTGAAAAATATGAATCGTTCATGCTTCGTCGTATTTTGATCACCGATCCGGATGCTCGCTGGTGTCCGGCGCCCGACTGTAGCTATTGTGTGATCGCTAGTGGATGTGCCAGCTGCCCAAAATTACGATGTGGACGGTCGGGATGTGGAACGTTTTTCTGTTACCATTGTAAACAAGAATGGCATCCAAATCAAACTTGCGACGAAGCAAAGCAAACTCGTAGTCGTAAAGGTACATCAAAATCGGTTGTCACTTTTGGAAATGGAAATGGCAAGAAGAATAATGATTACTCTCGCCCTTCAACTTCGATTGATTCTAGTCTGTTTAAACGAGATGACCTTAAACCTTGTCCTTGTTGTAAAGTGCTAATCATCAAAATGGCTGATGGTTCTTGTAATCATATGACCTGTAGCGTATGTGGTACTGAATTTTGTTGGCTGTGTATGCAAAAAATATCAGATTTACATTATCTTTCACCATCGGGTTGTACGTTCTGGGGAAAGAAACCATGGAGTCGAAAGAAGAAGATTATGTGGCAACTTGGAATGCTTGTTGGGGCACCCATTGGCATTGCTTTGATTGCTGGAATAGCTGTGCCTGCCATAATCATTGGCATTCCAGTTTGGGTTGGTAGGAAGATGTACGCCCGATTTGAAAGGAATCATCTTAGCCGGCCGAAGAGTAATCTGTTAGTCACTGCCGGTGTGCTCACAGCAATATTCGTCTCGCCCATACTGGCAGCTGTTGCTGTTGGTATTGGTGTACCCATTCTATTAGCCTACGTGTACGGTGTTGTACCCTTTTCATTGTGTCGAAGTGGTGGATGTGGTATTACCACTTCCAGCTCTGGTGTCAAAATTGATCTTGACGAGGATGATGCCACCACAAGTGTTCCTGTTGGTGAGTATTAATGTCCATCATTAACAAAATGATTTGTTCAATTCCATTCAATTCATTCGATTATGTTTTAGATGGTGTTAGCTTAGATACTGCTCTTAGCGGAAATCGAGTCATTGGCAATCCTAGCATTGGAGAAGTATCACTTGGACTTTCCACTAGTCTTAGCATCGGCTCAAACAATCATCTCGATCGGGTTGTGCTGGATATTCAACCAGATCGTGAGAATGGTTCTATTCAAGGTTGTGCCGGAAGCATCTCAAGCGCCCTATTGGTTAATGGGCAAACTCAAACGGAAGGGATCAACTCGAACAAGTTGGAGACACAAGCAGATGTGAACAAGCGCTATAGTTTTAGTAGTCAAAATGCCGACGCCACTTCGGCCAGTTTAAGCTTCAGCGAGAATCGTTCATTAAAAACAAATCTATCTACGGAGGAGGGTAGCCTAAAGGTGCACACTGGATCGATCTGTTGTGGTGTCGTCTCACCTGTTGAAGTTCATTTTGTTATAAAAGATCAAGACTCTCAAAAAGATGCCAAAATTGGCTCTGATTCTATAAGCACTGAATCAACAACCATTAATCTATTTAATAGATTTGAATCACGATCATTAGAATATCTTAGCTGCAATTATTGTAACATCTGTCATAAATCGCACAAACCATGTTGTCCAAATTTTCAGCATCCTAAAAATTCAAAATTAGAATTAACACCACCAACGAAGAGCAATCGTACCTATGAGAAGGAAATAAAAAAACAAAAAGAAGATGAACGAATGGATATAAAAAATAATAATTTTACTTATGATAAAGAAATATTTCGAAAACATTTCCAAGATGATACGATCGATAAGCATCAGCATTCGGTACTTAATATGTCCAATGCTACTGGTAAAGCCTCCAGTCAGATCATTTATCCAAATATATACAATGATTCAATCAATCGAGACAAATCGAGCCTATCACATTCGCTCAGTTTCATTGAGATGAGAAAGAAAACTAACAATTCCTTTCCAAATGAGATCATTGAAAATGATCATTAAGTGAACAAAGCAAAATGAAAACAAATATATATTAAAAAAAAAGGAGAAATGATCCTTTATATATATATATATATATATATATATATAAAGATGTACAATTCTTTTGTAATTTGGACAATTACCCAATCTTATTTTTATTTTTCTCTTCTGTTCTTTTTTTTTTACCTAATACAATTTCACACTTTGTGTGTGTGTGTGTAATGTTAATGTGGGCGTGTGTACATTGTTGTTGTTGTTCCTTTAGGGTATTTTTGTTTATTGTAAATAATAAACAACAAACACACAAACACACGCTTACCCATTTACCCACACACCCACATCAGCTCATACATATAAACATACACACACACATACACACACACACATATACCTCCTTTGCCCTTTTTCTCTAATTATTCTTTATAATGTGTCGCATCACCCACTAGGTAATCTTTTTGTTTATATATATATATATATGTATAGGAATATATAGATATATATATATATATAAATGGGATCATTCGATGATTTATTTCTGAATTAATTATATTGATAATGTCACTTTCTTCTATGGACCTCTACAAGATTTTTACAATTTTTTTTTATTAAAAAAATTTTTTTTCCCATTATTTAATGTTTTTTGTTGTTGTTGTTGTTGCAATGAATATATATATATATATATATACTATAGTATATATATAAGTATGTATACAAACTAATTCGATTGTTTATCATTGGCATTAGCATTCTGGAATTCAATCTTAGACTTTTGTTTCCATTTAAGATAGGCACCAGATTTATAAGTAGCAGCAATCCAATTACCACTTTCGGTTTTAATCTTTTTGGTTCGTTTCTCCTCCAAGCCGGGCTGGATGAACTTCTTTTTCTTTCTATCCCTAAAGATTGATTTGACAACAAATACAAAATAAAGAAAAGAGAAGATTAGAATTGTACCATTTTTCAAAAATAAATAAATAAATAAATAAATCATTGAATAAATGCTCAGTAACAAACCATTTCAATTGATTTTTAGATTTTAATATTTTGCCACGTTCATCACCATCGATATTGAGCATTGCATCCACCAATTGATTATTGAAAGATTTCTCAAGTTTAAGTCCTTGTTCAGAATGATGATTCATCGATTGGTAGTTTAAATAGAAATCACCATCCTTATAATTTCCAATGTTCGAATCAAAACATTCCTTTTCATTCACTTCCTTGGTAGGAAATTTATCTTTTTTATTTTTCAATTTATCAACATTTTGTTTCTTTTTCCCTTTAATTAGCTCCGATTTGCCATTCATCGCCTTCGTCTTGCCAATATCGAAAATGGTAGCATTTGGTTTGTAAGCTTTGATCGAATTGAGCATATTGATTCGTTCATTTTCACCTTTGATATCGATCGTTTTACCTTCCTCGCCATGGTTGATATAACTTTTCAACAATATTGGATGGTAACCAACTTTGGTGGCGAAAAGATTTTTAGCTTTCTTCACTGACTCACTGCTAGGAGCATCTCTGGTCTTTAGATATTGTTTGTAGGCGCTAGTACATACTCTTCTCATTGAATCTAATTCAGCGAATTGTTTATGTAATTTTTCAATCAACTCCGTTTGCTCTTCAATGATCGCCTGTGGTACCTGGCCATAGATACAATCGGGAACATGTTCATTCACTTTGATGTTCTCATCAGCACATTGGAAGGATTGATTTAAGAAAAGATTAAGAGAAAATAAATATGGAAGCTCATCGTTGGAAATGAATGAATAAGCATTTCCTTTACATCCAGCACGAGCAGTTCGACCAACTCGATGGACGAACAATTTCGGTTTCGATGGGAAATTAAAATTGATTACATTGTTTAATAAAGGAATGTCCACACCTCTAGCGGCTAAATCGGTTACAAGAAGAATTTTGGACTTCTTCGATTGAAAGGATGAAATATTTAATCGACGGGCTTCCATGTCCAATGAAGAGTAAAGGTAAGTTGCGTTGATGTTTAGATGATCGAAAACTTCTTTCACATATTCAATATGATGACGAGTTGGTAGGAAGACGATTGTGGTCTCATTTGGTGATATAACATATTGTATCAAGTAGATGAGCACTGCCAACTTATCCTCATTATGACAACTGATGAACATATTCGTTAGGCCATCGGGTATTTTATTCTCCGTATCGAGGCGGATAAGCATTGGACTGTTTAAGCCAGCTTTTGTGAAATCGACAAGTACCTGTGGAAGTGTTGCCGAAAATAATAATGTTTGCCTATCCGAAGGTAATCGACTGATAATCTCATTTAAATTTTCACTGAACCCAAGCTCAAAGAGACGATCAGCTTCATCGAAAACTATAAATTGGACATTGTTAAATTTAAGATTCATTTCAACAGCCAAATGTAATAATCGGCCAGGTGTAGCTATTAAAATGTCAGGATTCTCATGAATACTAGCAAATTGTTTTTCCATTGAATCACCGCCAAGGATTACTTCCGTTTTAAGATTAGTATATTTGGTAAATTCACGGGTGAATTTATAATTTTGTAATGCTAATTCTCTTGTTGGCGATAGAACGATGGCTCTCACACCAATCTGAGCCGAATGCGATTGAAGCTTTTGAACGATGGGCACCAGGAAAGCAGCCGTCTTCCCGCTACCCGTTCTAGCCATTGCAACAACATCTCTTCCTTCAAGTATAACTGGTATCACCTTACGTTGGATCGGTGTTGGATTCTTATAACCTTTATGAAAAATGGCTCTAACAACCGATTTACTTAGATTCATCGATTGAAAGCTTCCACTTTTTATCTTATAAGAAGACATTTCTTTTTTCTTCTTTCTATTTGTTCGATCACAATTTAATTGAAAATGAATACATTTACTTTGTTAGGGTAGAAACAAACATACAAACAAAACAGGCTGACGGACATGCAGACAAACAAACAAAAAACCACATGGTTCGGCAGAAAAATCAACCCACTAAACACGTTGACTACTTTTAATGCCCACAATAAACGACACTATCGATACTATCGATTGTTTTTTAATGTTTTTTATATTGTTTATATTATAATCGAATTCTTTAATGTTTCCTTTCGATTTAATTTCAAAGTTTAACGATTTTATAAAACAATTAAACGGTGAACGTTAAAACAAAATGAATAGCTATTGATTCGAGGAAGATAAGAAAAGGTAAATTGTGATGGCCAACGTTGATTGATTGATAACTGTTTTGAATTGGTTGTATCCAACTAATGTTTTCCTTTTCTCTCTCTCTCTCACTTACTCACTCACTCTCTCTCTTGCTCTCTTGCTCTCTCGCTCTCTCTCTTGCTCTCTTGCTCTCTCGCTCTCTCCCTCTCTCTCTCTCTCTCTCTCTCTATCTGTACAGCCACTTTTATCGACGAGTGAGTTATTTACAATTTCCATTGTACGAATTGTAACATTTTCAAAGGAAAGTTGCTGAATGTGCTTCTTATGATTTAAAAATTATCAAATCGGATATCTTTTCCCATTCAAATATCTTTACCATTGTTTTATAATTATTATCATCTTTATTATTATTACTATCATCGTTATTATCATTATAAAACATCTTTTTGGCCATTGTGTGTTTGAAAAAGAAAACAAAAAGCAAGCAAACGCATTTTATTCTTAATTATTTGAATATTGTTTTGAAACGATAACGGCTATTTGATAAACTAATCGAATGTCGAAACGATCTCTTCCTCCAAGATGGAAACGATGTCCTCGTTTCGGGTCCATCATTGCAGGTAATGCTAATTAGATTACTTGATCGAATTGAGAGATGAATAATGGTTATCATCTTATTCATTCTTAGATGCTTTCGTACCATTGAAAGTACCATTAGACGAATCATATCATTCACTTTTACAGCCTATGGAATATTTTAATCCCAAAATGTTCATCGATAGTATTCATAATCTTAAAGTAAGTATTTGAACATATTTTCATTCATATTTGGAATGATTTAAATTCTTACTATTTTTTAATATAGAAAAAAATTGGTCTTTGGATTGATTTGACGAATACTTCACGATTTTATGATAAAACAATAATTGAAGATAATCGAATTCAATATTTCAAATTGAAATGCAGAGGGTAAGTAATGTTTGCCTTTATCTTAATTAACGCTTTAAGTGTTTTATATTGTTCATCCTATATTTTGCTTACACCAGGCATAAAGAAACACCAACTGCGGAACAAGTTCAAATATTCATGTCCAAATGTTCACGTTTTTTAAATAGTAATCCTGATTCATTAATAGCTGTTCATTGTACTCATGGTTTCAATCGTACTGGCTTTCTCATCGCCTCCTATTTAGTAGAAATTATGAACTGGGACATTCGTGCTGCCATTAATGTATTCGCCAACGCCCGCCCACCAGGAATCTATAAACAAGATTATCTTAATGAACTTTTACGAATCTATGATGATGAAGATGCACCGAAACTCTCCGCACCGGCCCTTCCCGATTGGTGTAATGAAGACGCCAAATATGATGATGATGATGAAGTTCGAAATAATCTAACTAGTACTTCAAATGTTCGAGAAAACAGTGAAGATATTGTTGACTTAATACCTGGAATTGTACCGTTGAATGATCCAAATAAGATAACAAATGTTCAGGCTATTTGTTCTAATATGTGCTCATTTAGAAAGAAAGGCTTCCCGGGTGCTCAGCCTGTTTCATTGTCTCATGAAAATTTGCATGTAAGTTTGTTTTTTTTTTCGTTTGGAATTTAGTTCATTCTATAATATTCCTAAAAGACTAAACAAAAAATGCAGACAAATTTTACATTCTTTGTTTTTATTTTGATTAGTTGTTAGCTCAAGAAAAGTATAAAGTAAGCTGGAAGGCCGATGGTACTCGTTATATGATGCTCATACTTAATCCCGAAGAATGTTACTTATTCGACCGAGACTACAAAGTTTTTCAACTTTTAAATGTTAAATTTTTAAAAAAGAATGAATCAATATCATTGGTGAATACGCTGCTAGATGGTGAAATGGTCATTGATATTTTCGATGGTAAAAATTTTCCTCGATATCTTATCTATGATATTATTTACTGTGATGGGAAAGATGTTTCTCAAGAAGATTTTGAAAGTCGTTTGAATATAATCTATAAACAAATAATTTCACCAAGAGAGCAGGCTAAAAAGGCAGGCATTATCGATCGTACTAAAGAGCCCATTGGCATACGAATCAAACAATTTCTCGACATTCATCTAACATATAGTTTTCTATCTGAAAAATTTCAAAAAAGTGTATCCCATGAGATCGATGGCCTAATATTTCAGCCAATTAAGATGAGCTATAAAGCGGGCCGCTGTGACTGTATACTTAAATGGAAGCCACCAAGTCATAATTCAATCGATTTTAAATTACGAGTAGTTAAAGAACATCGGCCTGGTATGCTTGAAGATTACATTGGCCATTTATACGTTGGCGGTTTCGATAGGCCATTCGATCAAATTCCAGTGACTAAAGCTATTCGGGCGTTAAACAATAAAATTATCGAATGTCGTTACAATTTACAAAAAAGATGTTGGGAATTGATGAGGGAAAGGACAGACAAAAGTTTTCCGAATGCATTGACGACTGCTAAGAATGTTTTGCAGACTATAATGCATCCGATCAATAAAGAAGATCTTCTTCGTTTCATTCAACTACGTTGTGCGCCCCCATCCAAAAAATAATAAAAACAATTGTTTGTGATATACTTCGATAGTTTTAATTAATTAAAGTTTAACTGCTTCAAAACAAAACTCGTGTTCACTTTTATAATTCCGCACTTTCCTTTCATCCAAAGTGGACTGTTCTTTTTTTTTGTTCAACTTTAATATATTAAAAAAAAACCAATTGTATGAGTTTTCCTAAATTGGTTGTTTTATTTATATATCTTTTTTTTTAATTTGTAAATCTAAGAACAATCTAAAAGATTAACAATTGCATGCTTTGAATAATTAAAGGAAGGGGGGGGAAAAGAAAAGTTTTATGTTTTTAGCTTAAATGCGTCCAAGTTCTTTAAGCTTAGCTAGCAATTCATCAACATCTTGAACTTTAGTACCAGCTTCTCGTTTAGCAGGCTCTTCAACAGTCAGCACCTCTATTCGAGGAGAGATATCAACATCTAAGTCCTTGGTAGACAATTTTTCCATTGGCTTCTTTTTAGCTTTCTATTTAAAAAAAAGATAAAACAAAAAGAAATGTAAGTAAAATAGAAAACGAACAATATAATTCCTTATATATATCCTAAAATGGGTTAACCGTTAGTTTTAACTACCAAATGTCTTAAAATTAAAACATTTGTCAAGCGTTCAATGTTTGTGAGAAAGAAGAAACAAAACAAAAACCATTTCTAAACGACACTTAAAGGGTTAGCAAACAGCATAATTATAACAGCAAATTACAACTAAGGCTACCTAAAAACTTAATGTCTTAATTCTTAATTCTTGTGCTAGAAGAAGATAATCGCATAGGAAATTTACCATTATATTGGGCAAAGTGGCATATCTGGGTTCGTTCAATCGGAGATCGGCACTCATTACTAAAGGAAGATTGTAACGAAGATTCTCCAGGCCGCCATCAATTTCACGAGTAATGTTCATTTGTTTCCCATCGTTGACATTTTCAATTTTGGAAACATTTGTTGCTTGAGGCCAATTTAATAGCGCAGCCGTCATCTGTGCTGTTGAATTAGAATCATCATCGATAGCTTGCTTTCCAACAATCACTAAACAATTGAGAAATGAAATGAATAGATTAATAATAACAAGCAATATTCTATTTTTTCTTCTATAACTTCTTTACCTAAATCAATCTTTTCCTTTTGAGCTATTTTAGCCAATATCTTTGATACGGTGATCGGTTGTAGTGTTTCACAACTTTTATCATCAACCTCAACTTGAATAGCTTTATCACAGCCCATAGCTAGAGCAGTTCTTAACGTTTCCTGGGAAGATGCTGGTCCAATTGAAACAGCAATAATCTCTGAAGCTACTTTTTTTTCTTTAAGCCTAACTGCTTCCTCAACAGCAATCTCATCGAAAGGGTTCAATGAATGTTTAACGCCCTGAGTGACCACTCCTTTATTATCGGGTCGAACACGAATCTAAATAGAGTAAATAATATCGTCAAATAAAAAGAGTATATATATATATATATCTATATGCTCGAATAAATAGATATAAAATAAATTAATCAAAACTCACCTTAACAGCATAATCGATCACCCGTTTACAGCCAACTAAGATACGCAAAGACATTGTTTGAATAAAATAAAATGAATTATATTTCTTCTTATTAAATTATTATTAAAAATAAAAATATTAATAACTATTATTATTAATTTAATAAATAGTGAATAATAATAATAATAATAAAACAGATAATAAAATTAGAAGGGGGAAATCAATTTGGGAAGAAGAGAATGATTAAAATTGGATCGAAAAAAAAAGGCTATTTATTAAATCGTACAAAAAGATGAAAATGTTTGTTTATATGAGTTCTAAAGTACCTAGTGCATAAGAATATATTTTTTGTTTCGTAAATATTTCTCACGATTGGCGAATATCGAAGTTGGGGGAAAATTGCTCAAATGTTTTACTTTTCTCTCTTTCTCTCTCTCTCTCTCTCTCCCTCCCTCTCTTCCCAATCTCATTGTCTTTCATATGTCTTTTAAAACTTATCTTATTTTACCATTTAGGCCCTTGTTTTGATTATTTTATTTATTTATTTAGCTATTTATTTACATATTTATTTATTTATATTTCGTCTTGTTTATTATTATTATTATTATTTTTATCAAATAAATATAATTTCATATTTTTTTTTATGTTTGCCTTGTTTTGTTGTCTCTCTCGGGTGGACATATTTTTTTTTTGTTCAAAAATAAAAATAAAAATATTTCAACTAAAATGTTCGTTGCCTATGGAGAAAAAAAATATTTCAAAAAAATGGTGAAACGAGTCGAGTGTAAAAGAAGAAGAGAAGATAAAATAGAAAGTGAATTACATAAAATCGTTGGAAAAAGAAAGAAAGAAAGAAAGATTATCGATAATGGCTAAATAAGGTTAGGCCCATGAATATCTTAGAGAATGAATCATTCACTAATCATATTATTTAAAAAGAAGAAGAAACGAAGAAGAAGAAGAAGCAGAAGAAGAAGAAGAAATAGCATATCAGCTCATCTCCTGCTGTGTAACAATGTTAGTTTCAATGGTTCTACAATGGTAAGAAGTGGTAAAAAGAGAGAAAGTGAACGAAGCGAGCACAAGCAAGCGAGATCTCTATCCCCTCTCTAGTTCATGATCTTATTTCTTTCTTCTCTTGTTGCTGGCACACACACAAGTTAAGTCGATTGGGAATTGAAACAGCATGCAACATCGTTTGCTCTTCAAGTGCCAAAGGTTTTGTTTTAACATTTGTACAATATTTTCCAACGTACATAAGAGCCTGGTCGGGCACAGAGAGCAAGAGCAAGAGCACGTTGTTGAGTCGTAGAGTTTCCATATTATTTTACACTTATGATATGTATCAATACTTTCAATCGAGCACAAATTGTGCCCATTGCCTTCTTTGTTGACCCAAGGGGATTGTTATACTTTTTGGGCACTAAGCAGTTGAAGTTCTATCTTCTGTGACAAGTTACTTTAAAGATATACAATTAGTTAAGCATAAATATAGAAATAAAAATAATAATAATACTAAACATATCTTTCTTGGATATATTTATATATATCATACCACACTTACTTACTGATATTGGAATGCTTATGGGACAGACAGACGTAGGCATAAGAAGTGGTTCTAGCTGACTCGAGGACCATATATAATCAGGATCATATCTAACGATTACACAAATCATTATTGGCAACAGTCGTTGACAGTTCCTATTTTATATTTTATATTCTTCGTCCTTTTTTTGTTTCTCTTTTTCCTATGTTTTATATTTATATACAAAATTCTTATTTTGAAGGAAGGAAGGAAGTCCTATGTCTGATGTCCGATGGTCAATTTCAAGGAACAAAACATTCGTAATAGTTCTGGATTTGCTTTCCAAATTCTTTACCTTTGGTGAGTTGAACAAATATTCCTTTCTTACTTTCCTATATCTTGCTTTTTTCTTTCCCTTGGTTTACAATTCTTTTTTTAAAGATTTTATCTAAAATGTCCGAGAGCGAGAGAGAGAGAGCGAGAGGGAAAAGTATCCCAAAAAAAGATATTATTTATTCTCTACTCTGTTTAACAATTGCTTACTACTCCTTCACATTACATTTTCTTTGTGTTACTCCATTGTCTATTGATTTATCTCTTGACTCATCTCATCCATTCTATCACCCTCTTAATCTTTTCTAAACACACACACACACACTATCTAGTATTGTGAAAAGAATTCTAAGCAAGAATATAATTCTATTCGTTAAGCTTTATATATATATACATTTTAGATATTTTGAGGTTAAAATTTTGTTGAATATAATATATATATATATAAATGGAAACAAATAATTAGTGTTCAAATTGGAATATAATAATAATAATAATAATAATACCATTGGCGCCTCAATTCAAATGTAGTGTAAGTGTTATGGCGAATTTTTTTCTCTCTGTGTGTGTGTGTGTGTGTTGTAGCCATTAAACAAAAGTAAATTATATTATACAAAAGAAGGAGGATAAGAATGAGAAGGAGGAGGAGGAGGAGAA
Organism: Ectemnius continuus; assembly: GCA_910591665.1. Lineage (NCBI taxonomy): Eukaryota > Metazoa > Arthropoda > Insecta > Hymenoptera > Crabronidae > Ectemnius > Ectemnius continuus. The sequence continues at coordinate 25,845 of CAJUYD010000087.1, forward strand.
GAAAAGAGAAGAAGAAGAAGAAGAAGAAGAAGAAGAAGAAGAAGAAGAAGAAGAAGAAAAAGAGAAGAAAGGGAAGAGAGAGAGAGAGAGAGGTAGCTGTATAGTAATAAAGTAATATAACAAGACTGTGGTATGTTCAGTGGTAGTGGTATGGCTGAAGTGTTAGTCAACAGTGGACACTTGTTGTTGCGCGCCACAGTGCTTTAGTAGGCGGCATTGAACAAAACCGGTCAGATACTATTTTCCTCTATCATTGGCAACAATTGAGGCGCGCTTTCCAGTCAAGTTTGCATGTGTTGTTTTTTTTCTTTCTATGTGGCGCTTGTTTCGATTTATATTGTAGCAACAGCAGCACCACCCAACAAAAGCTCAACTTGTCTAACTAGTCGAAAACAGGCAGGAGAGTGCTTTGGTGGCGAGTCTTCATATATTCTCTCTCTCTCTCTCTTTCTTTCTCTCTTTCTCTCTCTCTCTCTCTCTCTCTCTCTCTCTCTCTCTCTCTCTCTTTTCTTCTTTATAATATATATATATTTTCTTCCTAAGCTACTTTCTAAAAAAAAAGTGGACATTGTTCATTTGGCCTTTTGATTCCGTATGATCTCTCATCTAAAAGTAAAGAGGAAAAAAAATGTTCGTTGAATAAAAAAATTTTTTATTTATTTATATATATTTTAAGTTCCCTAGTACCACGGTCCTTGTGGTCGGTATTGTTGTTTCCAATTAAGTTTTGGATCTTTTTCTCTCTCTCTTTCTATCTCTTTCTTTCTTCTACCTCATTTTTATTTTCATTTTATCCTTTTCTTCTTCTATCCTCTATACTTTTCTATATTTCTCGCTATAAAACCTATCTTGCTGCTGCTGCTGCTTTCTCTGTTCTTCTTTTGGCGTTGTTCTCAAAGCGTCAGCCATCGAACTTTTTTATTTATTTTTTCGTTGTGTTTTCACAAGACCCCAGCGCTTATGATTGTTGTTCCTTCCTCTCTCTCTCTCTCTCTCTGGACTTGTTTTTATTTTTTTATTTTTCCTCTTTTATTTTATTTTATTTTATTTTGATTATCTTTCGACTTTTGTGTCAAATGGAAAATATATTTGAACATACCTTAACAAACAAAAATGTTCAATTTTCTTGATACTATTTAGTTCTAAAATCTTTATCAACTTTTTTTTGTTCTTAAAATAATCGCATGCTTTGCTCTTCTTTTTCTCTGTCTCTCTGTCTCTCTTTCCCCAATCACTTTGAACCTAAACACACATGCACATTAACCTATTGATTGATTAGACTAATAACCTTTCAACAATGTTGCTAACCATTTATCACCATTGTCTTTTTCTTTCTTATCCATTAGAAGAAAAAAGAAAAACTACATATTTATAAAATTCTAAATTCAAACATCCTAATAATATCTCTACTTTTTCTTTGCCGAAGATTGTCAATTTACATTTACAATTTTTTACTTCCCATGGCAAAAAAAAAGTAAATGTTTCTTCCTCTTAACTTCGAAGCTATATATTTTTTTTTCTGTTGAAATGAATGCATTCTCTTTCTCTCTTTTTTCCCTTTCTATCTTCTCTCTCTCTCTCTCTTATTGATAAACATCAACAAATTCCTTATCAAGCATCGCTCAACATTTGGTGGATGATTGTGCTTCTGGTCCTGTCAGTGAATTGTATTCTCATGACTAGATCCACACTCATCCACTATGTTGGTGCAACAAACAGCCGTATATATATATATATATATATTATTTACTTCGAACAAACACTATAAACTGCCATTCAACGATGATGGTCTATTTTATATAACATCCACCACCAATAATCTCTCTTTCTCTTTCTCTCTTTTTCTCTAACAACATTCTAGTCATTTTTTTTTTCACTCCTTTCTTTTTAACCATATAAATTTCTTTTGTATAAAAAAAATTAATTCTTTTCCGATTTTGTTCGTTATAATTTGTTTGCATTAAACTATTTTATAGTAAGTTAAGAGAGAGAGAGAGAGAATGGTAGATAGATAGGGAGAGAGAGAAAGAGAGTGAGAGAGAGAGAGAGACTAAGTTCATTCAAATGGAATATATATATAAAATGTTTGAAGGGAAAGGGGTTTTTGTTGTAAGATTACTGCCGGATATATATATATATATATATATATATATATTAAAACGACGTTTTGTTGTTTGCCAACAAGGCACTTAACATTTAGTCAGAAAAGCTGCTCGCACATGTATATATATATATATATATATAGACGGACGGACAGACACGATGTGTATATATATGTGTGTGTATGTATATATATATGCATATATACACACACATATATATACATACAATCAATCATTTCAATTGGTTACTGGATTATCGCTGCTAAGGTCTTTTTTTATATTAGCTTGTTTCATATTAGTTTTTGATAGTGTGTGTGTGTGTGTGTGCTCTTCCTTACTGTGCTCTCTCTCTCTCTTTCTCTCTCTCTCTCTCTCTCGCCAGTGCTCTATGCCTTAGATAAATCTGACATTATTATTATATTAAATCAGCTTGGTTAATCAAATTTGGTTACATTTTTTTTCTGGTCAAACTGATTGATTCTCAACGACAACAACAACAACAACAAAAAGTAGAGAAGAAGAAGAAGAGAAAGAGATATATGTAGTGTTAGAGAATGGTGAAAAAATAATCAAAAACCCAAAAACTAAAACCATTAAAAATATAAAAGAAAAAAAAAGGCTCACACTCAATTTTTGTAAGTTGAAAAAAGAGCGAGCGGAGAGAGAAAGGGAGAGAGAGAGTACGAGAAAGAGTACGAGAAAGACTACAAAACGTTTAGATTTTTTTTTTAATACTTCAAACGTGCACACAAACACACACACACAAAAGCACGTACATACATATCGTGAAATGTGTAAAACAATCCAATGCCTCACACACTCACACACACACACACACACTCTTCACTCATTTTCAACTCTCCTCAAAGGTTGAAAGTTAAAAATTCAAGATGTTAGCCTAAGATTTTGGTTTTGGAAAGAGAGAGAGAGAAAGAGAGAGAGACAGATAGAAAAAAAAATTAAACGATGAAAAAAATAAAAAGATTGTGAGAGAAAAATACTATTAAATATAATGAAACCGAATAGTAATAATAATAATAATAATGATAATGATGTTTTTAATTGATGTGTTTGTATCTATAACAATAACTCGTTAATGTTTTAAGTTTAAAACTAAATAATATTAACAGGAACTAACGAGAAATGAAGATGATGAAGAAGAAGAAGACAACGAACATTGAAAAAAAAAAGGAAGGTAAAACCGAAAGAAAGAAAGAGAAAGAGAGAAAGAAAGAAAGAGAAGTGCTGATAGAAATGAGATCGAAATGGCCGTTGGTTAATATCATTCAGCTTCTTCTATTTAGCTTGTGTAAAGTTGCTCGCAGTGAATTGAATTTATGAACAAACACTCACTAGCTCACTCACTCACTAGCTCACTTACTCACTTACTCACTCACTCTCATTCACTTACGAACACATAAGCATAGGCAGACAAGAAAGTACTACTTGCGCGACCGACAGGCAGCAGTGTGCATGCCTTAAAGCTTCAAAGTATTCCCCAAAGGTATTATAACTTACTCTCTCTCTCTCTCTCCTCAGCCATTTCTTATGCTTATAGCTTTTGGTCGTATTTCACCATGACCGAACCTGCCTTTCTCTTTCTTTCTCTTTCTCTTCTTTTTCATTTTTTTTTTCTTTTCGTACATTTCGTTCACTTCTCCTCTTCTTTCTTTTTCTTTCTTTCACTTTTTCCCTTAACAAAAAAAAACTTTAAGGTGAATTTTTGAACAGATAAGGTAGTGAATCTTTCTTTCTTTCTCCTGGCTGTCTTGAACACACATTTTTGGGCTATTCTATTCTAATGGCATTCTTTGTTCATTGTAAGCAATCAAGAAGCAATCAAACACACACAAAATGAAGAAGAAGAAAGAAAGAAAGAAAGAGAAAGAAAGAGGCGACAACACAAACACACACACACACAGTGCCAATGCATTTACATGTTTTACAAACGAACTGCAAAGCAATGCTCTCTTTCTATCTTAATCTCTATCTCCCCTGTTGAGAATTCAAAAGTTCTTTAACATTATGTTTTCAATGTTGATAATAATAATGATAATAATAATAATGCAAGAAGGAGAGAGTGAGTAAGAGAGCAAGAGAGAGAGAGAGAGAGAGAGAGAAAGAGCAAGATAGAGAGGAGGAGGAGGAGGACTACCTGTAGCTCACAAAATGCTTTGATATGTACATGTTAATTCCTCTTTGTTAGCTTATAACATTACTACCTTGTTTTATTTCTTTCGCTTCTGCTGTTTATTTGCTAAAATAATAAGTAAAGACAATTTAAAATAATTCATCCAACCAAAATGGAAATGGAAATTGAATCCTCCAGAGGGTTAAGACGGCCACTATGTGTGTGTGTGTGTGTGTGTCCATACAATTTGCATATAGATATTCTCTTTATAATTAGAAAGGAAAGGAAAAGGAACATTCCAAAGAATTTGGTTTACTTGAATTATGTTCATAACAAAGAGAACGAGACTAATTAAAATAATGATAAATATTTGTTAAGATAAGCTTAGATTAGATAACCAAATGTATTAATATCTAAATTCTTACCAAAAGTAACTTTCTCTCTTTCTCTCTCTCTCTCTCTCTCTTTCTTTCTTTAAAGATTAAGGATAAAGACGAATGAATTGATTGTGGTTTACTTTCAATAAAGGAATAATTCTTATCCACTTATTCCTTCCATTTTATTTGACTTTTTGTTCCCTTTGACATTCTTTTACCATTTATTCCCTTAGAAGAAGAAAGAAAAAGGAAGAAGAAGAAGGTGGGCAGAAAGGAAATTATAAAGATCTCATAATCAAAGTGTTATAAATCGGATGAATGCCACTCTGGTGGATATTAATCAATTTAAAAATTTTTTATCACCGGGCGTGCATTCATCTGACCTGTGGACACTTATATTCAACCGCTAATCATCCTCATTATCATTATCATCAAGGCAACAGCTCTGCCATCTTGTGTTGGTCGTTGGTAATCGAAAGGGGTGGAAATTGTAACATTTAATGTTTTCCTATAGTAATTTTAAATTAATTTTTTCTTCTTCTTCTTCTTCTTCTTCTAATATTCCAAATTCAATCGATCCTTCTTAGGTTGGTTCGTTTCAATGTTTAAATGTATTGGATCCTATTGATTAACCATCCAAGATGGATCACATTCACAACTGTCTTTGTATTGTTATTCATTTCCTTTTTTTTTTTATTTTGTTATTTTGTATGTAAATATCAAAATTAAAATTTTAAGATAACAACTTTGTTTTTTTTGTCTTTGTTGGATTACAAACTATAATCGATTATTAGAATTGATTGGATAATAAGATCATCAAACTTTACCATTAATGTGTACAAATTAATTAATTTTGAGCTTTATCTTTGCAATGTTTACAACTTTGAACGGGCGTTGGGGGTGGTGGTGATGGGCCGGCAGGGGCTGGCGAGGAGATTGGTAATGTAAATGATTGCGAGGCATCCTGTGAACATTTAAATGGCATTGAATTAGGTATTGTCATCGATAATGACCATAGCTTTAGATTGGCTGGATCGATATGACAATGAGGATGACATTGATCAGTAGCTGAGGAACGAACCGATGGAAGCACATTCTCCATATCTTGCTTATAGAGTCGAAGAATATTCTGTGTTCCAGTTCGATCTTCGATTAGAAGCTCAAGTAGATTGTCAAGTTTGGTTTCAACATCTTCGATCGCTCGTTCGACTTTAACAATGCGCGAGGCTAGGCTTATGTTCGATTCATAGACATCTTTCGACTTGCTACCAGCTTTACCAAATATCATATCCAAACTATCCCATAAATCGATAAGCGAACCAAAGGGAACAATTCTAAACTTTAAAATTTCTGAACAATCTATTAAACACAATTCTACTTACCGACTTTGAATATTTTTCACCCTGGCCAGTAGATCAACATGTCCAGCCGAATATTGTTCGATTACATCTTTAACATCGTATGGTTTTAAAGCTTCTTTGAATTTTCTTCTAGCTACAAAATATTTAATCTAAAAATTTATTATACAAAAATTAATTAATATTTTAATTAGAATTGAATCATAAAATGATTTCGTTGGCTTACTTTACGTAAAGATCGAATGGCATTCTTGTGCTGTTTGGTTAATACTGTTAATCGAGGTTCATCGCCCTCTTCATCTAAAAATAAAAATAAAAGTTATCATTGAAAAAAGGAAAAGCATTTCAACCTAACAACAACAACAACAAAAATTGAATCTCACCATCAGAGTTTTTTTTCGATGCCTCAAACATTTCCTTGGCAGCGCTATCTTCACTGATATTGCTTGGGAATCGATTTTTACGGCCATCGAAAATTGAATCTTCTCTTGTTCTTGAATCGAATGCTGTAGAGCTTGTCCTACGACGATTTCGAATCAATGGCGAATTGGTTGTCGACTTGTGCCGCCGAATCGATGATAATCGACTAACGAAGGAAGTATTTTGTTTAAATCTAAACAAAAAATCAATCAGTTAAATGTTAATTAACATTATTATAGTAATGATCAAGTAATTATGGCTATAAATGAGAACATTCTTCTTTGAATAATTCAACTTACTCTTGTGGACTTGGTAATGGAACTTGATAGACTTTCCATGTAGCCAATGACATGGAATTCTCATCAGCTGCATAGCAACGCCAAAGGCATTGAATCAATGTAGCCGCCGGTACACGACGTCGAATCATATGCTTCTGCCTTTGTAATTGTTGCACTTTCAATGCGAATCCTGATCCAAGGATACCCTGTAGGTCAATGTTTTCGATTATCAACATTTGAATTGAACTAATCATTCAACAAAATTTAATCTTACAGCCGGTAAGGCAAAGAAGGATATGCCCAGCAAGGAACAAAAGGAAGCTACTATCTTGCCAGCCCATGTCTGTGGTACCATGTCACCATAGCCAACAGTGCACATTGTTATCTATTGATTAAATTAATTGTCATAAATTATCTTTTTTTTTTCTTGTTACAAAATTTAAAAACTTACGACTCCCCACCAGAGAGCATCGGCAAAGTTGGTGAACTTGTCCGGATGGACACCTTTCTCGCTTAGATAGACCAAAAATGATGAGAATATAAGCCCAAGGAAGCCAATGTAGACGGTAGTGATCAGCTCCTGTCGATGGGCATAGACAACGGAACCTGCCAAGACAATTAAGACAAAATGTTTTGTTTTTGATTCATCTAGAAAATTGTTCAATGAAAAGAATTCAATTCAAGAAATACCTAATAGCTTCCATGTTCCACCTCTACGATCCATACGAACCATACGTAATATTTGAAAGAATCTCAGACCACGTAAAGCGGAAGCAGCGAACATTTGTCCAGAGCTACCTATTGATAATACTACAATGGAGGCGATAATAACCACAAAATCTATAACAAAAAGATGTAATAATAATTGGTTGTAATTATAAATATTAAAAAAAAGAAGACGATGAAACAGGGCGTTTACCTATCGTACAGAATGGACTTCGCATGTAACGCAATCGACCCACCCATCCTTGGTATCTCGATCGACAGCCAGCCGACCACACCCGAAAAATAAATTCGAATGTAAACCAAACAACCATAAGTATCTCCTGTTTTATTTTAATATTAAAAAAAAGAAAACAAAAAGCAAACAAAAGGAAAAGAAGCAATGAGATAAAATTGTGTTATGAATATTTAATATAAACAGAAAATAATTGAAGAAAAGGATGTAATTTGATTCAATTTGACCATCCTACCATCTTGAGTAGAATACTCGATGCCACTTCCTCATATTTGTCGATCGTTGAAAATACTGTCAATACCAGACAGGCGAATACCATGCAAAACCTACATCAAAAAAAAACAAAAAAAAAACAAACAAACAAAGCAATTATTTAAAAACAAAATGTTAAAAAGAATAGATATTAAAATAGAAAACCCTACATGACCACATGATAGGACATCGCCTTCCAGCCTCTGGGACGTTCCAAAAAGTTATGAATCTCATTTTGAAACGATTTATAAAATGGATTAGAATGCTTATGAGGACGGACCTGAATCGGTTTACCGAGAAGGCTAAGTCGAGGCACCTTTGAACGTTTACAATCTCGAAATGAATTCAATGATGGTGAGCCAGAGCTTGCTGAACGATTTGTACGAAAATGTCTTGCCGTTGGACTTTGAATGTTTGCCTCCTTGTTGGCATCATCATCGAATTTATTATTCTTAATATCTTGATTCAATGAATCATTTGGAATCGTCTCTGGCTTACTTTGGGCAGCCCGTCGATTGTTGATGAAATTACGACTGAAACGTTTGGAATAGACAAAATCAGAGAATTCAACTTTACGCTCTGGGCGTAATGAAAGATTTATATCTTCATTTGGATTACAAGCATTATCGATGAATGATTTAGAGAATGTTGGTGGGGCATTAAATAAATTTGAATAGATTGATTGTGATTGGGTACAAATATGTTGTTCCTCATAGGATGTTTGTTCTATTTTATTAAAATATTCTTTACAGCATGTATTTGGATTAACAATCGGTAGAATGAAGCTATCTTTATTGATTTCATCAATTGATTCAATTTGATTATTGGAATAGGTTGCATGGGTTAAATCGGAATTATCGATTTGTAGCACCACTGGCTCAACAGTATTCACTTTATTCAATTCATTTTTGTTCTTTGAAATTGTATTCTTATCATTATTATTATTATGATTATTATTATTATTATTATTGCTAATAACCGATAAATAATCATTAGATGATATTGGCTGAATGGATGATAAAGATGAACAGGATGACGTTGAAGACATCGACGAATGTGGATAAGTGATTGTATTCGTTTGGGATAACATAAAACATAGGCATTCAATACAATTGTGTTTGGAACAAATCGATTCGAATGAACATTGAATTAGTGATGATTCATCTGATTGATCAATGTCCTTCTCAAAACGGTTCATAATCGCTTTTGAAAAGAACAGATAGTATTATTATTATTATTCTTTTTTTTTACTGTTTCTTACTTTCTTTCTTTACTTTCTTTCTTTTATTGATTCAAAGCTAAGATTAACGATTGAATAATAGTAATGTACATGTTAGCATGTTCATTCGTTTGTTGGGAAGACAGAGTGACTCTAAATATGTTTCAAACGAATGCAAAAAAAAAGAAAAAAAAGAAGAAGAAAAAAAACAAACAACAAAATAAGATTAATTAATTTTCAGTTCACGTGGAGAAGAACAATTTAGGGACAAGGAGTGAAAGTAGAAAACAAATTAAGTTTTCAAAAGGTGTAAGCAAACCCATCCTTAAGACATTCACCATTGATTATGATTACAGACACACACACACACACACCTGCATATTGTATACTTCATTTACAATATATTATGCGTTCGGGAATTAGATCACCAAAAAAAATAAAAAAAAATAAAGTAAAGTGAACATTAGAAGAAGAAGAAGAAGAAGAAGAAGAAGAAGGAGAAGAAATGTGAATGATAGAATGACTGATTGAATTTACTTTAAATGATCAAACAGACTGTAGTCGTTGATTTACTAGTAGTTGTTAGTTTTTGACTTCTATTAAGACCAGAAATCAATTTCCTATATCTAACGTCTTCTCATTTAGTCTTTGGGTGAATCATAAATTATTCAGCATGAAGATAAATTCCCCCCCCCCTCTCCTTTCCTCCCTCCCTCCCTCCCTTCTTTCTTCTTCTTCTTCTTCTTTTCCCGGTCCCATCTCTCACTTTTTATTTTATTTTATAATACACTAAACATTGGTTTGAAAATTGTTTAACTTGAAATCTGTTTATGTTCATATAAGTCTATAAATAAATAAATATATACACACATATATATACACACATATATCTATATATCTATATATATAGATATATACAATATTTAATTTGAAATACAATTTCATTGTGATAACCCGTCGAGCTCCAAAAATGATACCTGCCCTCTCTACATGGGAAGCGAGTAGACTTCACATTTTTGCCTCATAGTCAAAGGGAAAAAAGATACAAATCTATTCGTTCCAATGGATAAATTTAATTATTGTTGAGAAAAATAATAATAACAACAACAACAAATAACATTTTGAAATTTTTGTTTTTGTTATCCTTTTAATGAAAAGATTCTATCTTATTTGAAACAAAAAAGATTTTTTTTTTTTAAACAATTTAATCAATAAATTTTTTTTTCTGTTGGTTAAACATTGTTGTTGGTGTTGTTGTTGTTGTTGTTGTGTTTTTCATTATAAAATAATACTTTTTATTTTCACTGAAAAAAATAATAATTAATTTTAATTGTGTTAAAAAAAATTTAATTACATTAAAATGATGCAAACAATGTTATAAATTGAATTACAAAAGGTGACCGTTTATAGAATGTAATAAAACTTAAAATTTTAAAAGGAAAAAATATTTTATTCATTTCCTTCAACAACAATAACCAACCAACAACAACCAGCAACAAAAATTAAAGATAGAAAAGAATGAAATTAAATTGGTTAATTATTGCTACCATTATAAGTGTTGTCCATACTCAATCATTTGATCAACATTTTCTTTTTAAAGATGATAATATCTTCCTCAGCAA
>CAJUYD010000088.1:0-2500 GCA_910591665.1 Ectemnius continuus
CTCTCGGAGTAAGTCGTGGCAAATTCTCACTCTTCGGAGTAAGTCGTGGCAACTTTTCTCCTCTCGGAGTAAGTCGTGGCAAATTCTCACTCTTCGGAGTAAGTCGTGGCAACTTTTCTCCTCTCGGAGTAAGTCGTGGCAAATTCTCACCCTTCGGAGTAAGTCGTGGCAATTTTTCTCCTCTCGGAGTAAGTCGTGGCAAATTCTCACTCTTCGGAGTAAGTCGTGGCAACTTTTCTCCTCTCGGAGTAAGTCGTGGCAAATTCTCACTCTTCGGAGTAAGTCGTGGCAACTTTTCTCCTCTCGGAGTAAGTCGTGGCAAATTCTCACCCTTCGGAGTAAGTCGTGGCAACTTTTCTCCTCTCGGAGTAAGTCGTGGCAAATTCTCACTCTTCGGAGTAAGTCGTGGCAACTTTTCTCCTCTCGGAGTAAGTCGTGGCAAATTCTCACCCTTCGGAGTAAGTCGTGGCAACTTTTCTCCTCTCGGAGTAAGTCGTGGCAAATTCTCACCCTTCGGAGTAAGTCGTGGCAACTTTTCTCCTCTCGGAGTAAGTCGTGGCAAATTCTCACCTCTCGGAGTAAGTCGTGGTAAATTCTCACCCTTCGGAGTAAGTCGTGGCAACTTTTCTCCTCTCGGAGTAAGTCGTGGCAAATTCTCACTCTTCGGAGTAAGTCGTGGTAAATTCTCACCCTTCGGAGTAAGTCGTGGCAACTTTTCTCCTCTCGGAGTAAGTCGCGGCAACTTTTCTCCTCTCGGAGTAAGTCGTGGCAAATTCTCACCTCTCGGAGTAAGTCGTGGCAAATTCTCACCTCTCGGAGTAAGTCGTGGCAAATTCTCACCTCTCGGAGTAAGTCGTGGCAAATTCTCACCCTTCGGAGTAAGTCGTGGCAACTTTTCTCCTCTCGGAGTAAGTCGTGGCAACTTTTCTCCTCTCGGAGTAAGTCGTGGCAACTTTTCTCCTCTCGGAGTAAGTCGTTGTGAGTGGAAAATTTTTTATTATTAATAATAATTATTTTACAACGTATTTTATTATGTTAAACAATGTCGGTTTGCAGTGTGCGAAGCGGTGGTGTAACATTACTCATGGTCGCCTATGCGCGCCGCGTCAAAGTTCCCCCATGCCTGCCGCTGTGGCATGGCGTGGCGGCCGATCCCCGCCGTAAGCGCGCGGGCTAGCGGCCGGCCGGCGCCGACCTGCCGGCCGGCGCCTCGGTACCTATAAGAGAGGCGAGCGGTCGGAGTGGTCGAGCGAGGGAGTGCCTCCACTGAGACTCTAGAGTCGAAGAGGTAGTGTCATGCTTTCGCAAGGCTGTTCCTTAGTGTGCCGTTATGCCCTAACAACAACCATATACTATTTTCACAGCATTGCCACGGGTCGGTGTCTTTGACCGAATGGCCCTTATGTGGCGAGCGTCTTCGGACGTTGGATACGAAGGAAATCAAAGTGTTTCACTTTCGTACTCACTGAGCATCGACTCTCGGTTTATAATATCCGAGCGTTTTACTACAATCCACATACACCAAAAGAGGGTGGTGGTTGAGATTCCTTAAATGAAATATAAGGACGAAACCAGTGTATTACTGTACTGTAATATATTTGGTCACGACGAAGAGAAAGATGAGAGAGCTAGTCGTCGGGGAGAGTAGTGAGAGGAAAATTGTTATTGAGAGAGACGGAGGAGAGAAATACAGAATATGAAAAGAAGCAGTCCCTCACTGACTCTCGCTGAGATCATGAACGTACTATGACCGGTCTTGCAGTGGTAAGGAGGGCGGCACAAAGAGCGCGAGTGTCCTGGAATCGTATTAGTTCCATTTCGCGCGCTGCCCTCGTTCCCTGTGGAGAACTGGAGGACAAGTCGTTGGAAAGTGTGCAACACCACCAGCGATGATGTCAAGGCAAAAGGGGGAGAGCGATGTCTGTTTCTCGTGGGAAAAGACGTAACGAATATACGAAAAGGGAATACGAAAATTATATACACAAGGATGTGAGGGAGCGCAGTGGAGAATAGCTGGCTCATATAAACTCACCGAACACGGATAGCGCCGCAGCACACCGTGCCCACGAGACAGGCCCTAAGGTCTACTTTTCTATGAGAGAGAGAATATATACGAAGTGTTTAGCCGGTCGGTCTGTACGCAGTGCCGCCGGCGAAGGAGCGAACACTATCGTTGTGTGTCACTCTATGAGAAACACTCGCGCGTGCTTGCGATGGAGGGACGTACGAGCCTCGTCTTTGATCCTCTCTCCTTGCGAGAGCAGAGTGAAAAAGAGGGGCTTTCTTCCTTCGGAGCGGGCTCGTCGCGTGGTCTCGGACACGAAGCTCCCTGGTTGATCCTGCCAGTAGTCATATGCTTGTCTCAAAGATTAAGCCATGCATGTCTCAGTACATGCCGAATTAAGGTGAAACCGCGAATGGCTCATTAAATCAGTTATGGTTCCTTAGATCGTACACACACTTACTTGGATAACTGTGGTAATTCTAGAGCTAATACATG
>CAJUYD010000088.1:10000-12500 GCA_910591665.1 Ectemnius continuus
TAGCTGACAATCGCCAGCTCCGCGACAAACTCGCGACAATCAATCAGTCCTCCCTCACCACCGCGACCGCAAATATTGCCGACATCCGCGCGAAAATCACCTCCGCCGTCGTCCCCGCGAAACCGGTAAGCTACGCCGATATGATTAAGGTGTCTCGCCGCGACATCCCGCCCGCGTCCATCCGCCCCCCGCGAAATGTCGTGACCATTTTCCCCACTAATCCCGCTGCTGTCAAATGCAGCGACGACACGCGCCGTATGCTCACCGCGAGCTTTGCCCCCGAGAAGGAGAACATTAAAATCCGCCACCTCCGCTCTATCGCTAATAATGGCGTCCTCATTGAGACGCACGGAAAAGCCGACGCGACCTCCGTCATGCAACATCCAGCCCTCGCGAAGGCTGGACTCACCGCTTCCCTCCCAGCCCGTAAACGCCCACGCATGCTTTTCACAAACGTGCCTTCCAATATCTCCCAGAAGGAGTTACTAGCGACCATTCGTTCACAAAACTTCGCGACGACCCCTCTTAAGCAATTCTCTGAAGAATTCTCCCTAGTCGCTCAGATCGGCGAAAAAGAACGCGAGACAACCAAGTGGGTTGTCGAAATCTCCCCCAAGCTCCGCGACGCGATCAAGGAATCCGGCCGTGTCTTCATCGGCTGGAACTCGTGCCCCGTGCACGATTATCTTAGAGTCACCCGCTGCTACAACTGTCAGCAGTACGGGCACGTGTCGAAGTACTGCTCGGCGAAAACCGAGACGTGCGGACACTGCGCTGCTGACGGCCACGCGCACAAAAATTGCCCGCGAGCAAAAAAAGATCCCGTTTGCGTAAACTGCAAGCGTGCAGGAAAACCCGCCAATCATTCGTCGCGCTCCTCCGATTGCCCCGCTTATAAACACGCCCTGCAGGTATACATCTCCCGCGTCGATTACGGCAAGCTGTAATGGCAGGTAGCCGTCCCCTCAACCGCGGCAATCCCCCTCCCCCCCATTATGCCCTTCGGATTGCTCAGCTCAACGCACAGGGCTCGATGTCGGTGACATCCGAACTTCGTAAAGTTTCGGATGATATGAAGCTCAATGTCATTTTACTTCAAGAACCGTATATTTTCAATGGCGCAGTGCGCGGCCTCGGCCTGCGCACTCGTGTCATATTCGACACGAAAACCTTCGCGCGTATCAAAAACCCGACGAAGCCGAAAGCAGCGATCGCCATTGTCGATCCGCTGCTGACTGCCTTCAAGATAGATAACCTCTCGAATACACACTTCACGTGTGTTGAGGTCACCTCCGCGCACGCTGAATACGTCTTCGTATCAGCGTATTTTCAATTTTGCGATGACATTGAGCCTTATCTCGCGCATCTCGATATTATATTGCGGTCCCTCCGCGGTCGGAAGATTATTATCTGTGCCGACACTAACGCGAAATCCTCCCTATGGCACAGCAGGCAGACTGATGAAAGAGGTCTTGCGCTCGAGAATCTTCTCGCGCAGCATGACCTCTTGATTCAGAATCTGTCTGCTCCCCATGCCACGTTCGACAATCTTCGGGGCAGATCCAATATCGATCTCACCCTCGCGACCCCTTGCTGCGGAAAGCTCATCCATGAGTGGACCGTACATAATAGAGTCACTACGAGCGATCACAATGTGATCAGCTTCCGCGTTGCCCAGCCGGATCCCCCTCGCCCGTTTATACAAACCGCCCGCTTTAACCCAGCTAGAGCAGACTGGGAGAAATTCTCCGAATACTTAGAATCACGCTGCGATGATCTGCTCTCGCGCGACGCGAATTTTACCCGCGATGCCCGCTCTCTCTCCCACCGCATCGAGGAACTCATCCTCGCGGCGGCTGAGCAATCCATCCCGCGAAAATCCAAGTTTCCCAGCTCCACCCCGTGGTGGACGCGGGAACTTACCGCCCTTCGTTATCGCTTACGGCGCCAGTGCCGGCGATACAAAAACTCCGTAACCCTCTCGCGCCGCGAAATCGAGTTCGAAAAGTACAAAACCCTCCGCCGCGAATATACAAGAGAAATCGCTCGAGCGAAAGCGCGCAGCTGGAGAGATTTCGTTTCCAGAGTCGGAAATTCCAATCCCTTCGGTATTGTGTACAGGATTCAGGCGGAGAAATTCTCCCCTGAACACGTGCACACAGGTATAACGAACAATGGTTCCCAGACGGTCTCGTGGTCAGCGACCATGACGACCCTTTTGTCCGCGCTCATCCCCGATGACGATACCGGAGTCGAAACTACCTGGCATGCCAGCGCACGTGTCGAATCCCTATCGCCGCCCCAAACGGACGACACCCCACCGTTTTCGACAGAGGAAGTGACGCGTGTCATTCTGTCCCTCGCGAACAAAAAGGCCCCCGGTCATGACTTCATAGAGACTGAGATGCTAAAGCACTCAGGTTCTCTGAAGTCACACCTGACCGAACTTTATAACCTCTGCCTCACAGAGGGAACCTTCCCGAAACAATGGAAGCACGGC
>CAJUYD010000088.1:17500-36406 GCA_910591665.1 Ectemnius continuus
GGAGTAAGTCGTGGCAACTTTTCTCCTCTCGGAGTAAGTCGTGGCAATTTTTCTCCTCTCGGAGTAAGTCGTGGCAAATTCTCACTCTTCGGAGTAAGTCGTGGCAACTTTTCTCCTCTCGGAGTAAGTCGTGGCAAATTCTCACTCTTCGGAGTAAGTCGTGGCAACTTTTCTCCTCTCGGAGTAAGTCGTGGCAAATTCTCACCCTTCGGAGTAAGTCGTGGCAATTTTTCTCCTCTCGGAGTAAGTCGTGGCAAATTCTCACTCTTCGGAGTAAGTCGTGGCAACTTTTCTCCTCTCGGAGTAAGTCGTGGCAAATTCTCACTCTTCGGAGTAAGTCGTGGCAACTTTTCTCCTCTCGGAGTAAGTCGTGGCAAATTCTCACCCTTCGGAGTAAGTCGTGGCAACTTTTCTCCTCTCGGAGTAAGTCGTGGCAAATTCTCACTCTTCGGAGTAAGTCGTGGCAACTTTTCTCCTCTCGGAGTAAGTCGTGGCAAATTCTCACCCTTCGGAGTAAGTCGTGGCAACTTTTCTCCTCTCGGAGTAAGTCGTGGCAAATTCTCACCCTTCGGAGTAAGTCGTGGCAACTTTTCTCCTCTCGGAGTAAGTCGTGGCAAATTCTCACCTCTCGGAGTAAGTCGTGGTAAATTCTCACCCTTCGGAGTAAGTCGTGGCAACTTTTCTCCTCTCGGAGTAAGTCGTGGCAAATTCTCACTCTTCGGAGTAAGTCGTGGTAAATTCTCACCCTTCGGAGTAAGTCGTGGCAACTTTTCTCCTCTCGGAGTAAGTCGCGGCAACTTTTCTCCTCTCGGAGTAAGTCGTGGCAAATTCTCACCTCTCGGAGTAAGTCGTGGCAAATTCTCACCTCTCGGAGTAAGTCGTGGCAAATTCTCACCTCTCGGAGTAAGTCGTGGCAAATTCTCACCCTTCGGAGTAAGTCGTGGCAACTTTTCTCCTCTCGGAGTAAGTCGTGGCAACTTTTCTCCTCTCGGAGTAAGTCGTGGCAACTTTTCTCCTCTCGGAGTAAGTCGTGGCAATTTTTCTCCTCTCGGAGTAAGTCGTGGCAAATTCTCACTCTTCGGAGTAAGTCGTGGCAACTTTTCTCCTCTCGGAGTAAGTCGTGGCAAATTCTCACTCTTCGGAGTAAGTCGTGGCAACTTTTCTCCTCTCGGAGTAAGTCGTGGCAAATTCTCACCCTTCGGAGTAAGTCGTGGCAACTTTTCTCCTCTCGGAGTAAGTCGTGGCAAATTCTCACTCTTCGGAGTAAGTCGTGGCAACTTTTCTCCTCTCGGAGTAAGTCGTGGCAAATTCTCACCCTTCGGAGTAAGTCGTGGCAACTTTTCTCCTCTCGGAGTAAGTCGTGGCAAATTCTCACCCTTCGGAGTAAGTCGTGGCAACTTTTCTCCTCTCGGAGTAAGTCGTGGCAAATTCTCACTCTTCGGAGTAAGTCGTGGCAACTTTTCTCCTCTCGGAGTAAGTCGTGGCAAATTCTCACCCTTCGGAGTAAGTCGTGGCAACTTTTCTCCTCTCGGAGTAAGTCGTGGCAAATTCTCACTCTTCGGAGTAAGTCGTGGCAACTTTTCTCCTCTCGGAGTAAGTCGTGGCAAATTCTCACCCTTCGGAGTAAGTCGTGGCAACTTTTCTCCTCTCGGAGTAAGTCGTGGCAAATTCTCACCCTTCGGAGTAAGTCGTGGCAACTTTTCTCCTCTCGGAGTAAGTCGTGGCAAATTCTCACCCTTCGGAGTAAGTCGTGGCAACTTTTCTCCTCTCGGAGTAAGTCGTGGCAATTTTTCTCCTCTCGGAGTAAGTCGTGGCAAATTCTCACTCTTCGGAGTAAGTCGTGGCAACTTTTCTCCTCTCGGAGTAAGTCGTGGCAAATTCTCACTCTTCGGAGTAAGTCGTGGCAACTTTTCTCCTCTCGGAGTAAGTCGTGGCAAATTCTCACTCTTCGGAGTAAGTCGTGGCAACTTTTCTCCTCTCGGAGTAAGTCGTGGCAACTTTTCTCCTCTCGGAGTAAGTCGTGGCAAATTCTCACTCTTCGGAGTAAGTCGTGGCAACTTTTCTCCTCTCGGAGTAAGTCGTGGCAACTTTTCTCCTCTCGGAGTAAGTCGTGGCAACTTTTCTCCTCTCGGAGTAAGTCGTGGCAATTTTTCTCCTCTCGGAGTAAGTCGTGGCAAATTCTCACTCTTCGGAGTAAGTCGTGGCAACTTTTCTCCTCTCGGAGTAAGTCGTGGCAAATTCTCACTCTTCGGAGTAAGTCGTGGCAACTTTTCTCCTCTCGGAGTAAGTCGTGGCAAATTCTCACCCTTCGGAGTAAGTCGTGGCAATTTTTCTCCTCTCGGAGTAAGTCGTGGCAAATTCTCACTCTTCGGAGTAAGTCGTGGCAACTTTTCTCCTCTCGGAGTAAGTCGTGGCAAATTCTCACTCTTCGGAGTAAGTCGTGGCAACTTTTCTCCTCTCGGAGTAAGTCGTGGCAAATTCTCACCCTTCGGAGTAAGTCGTGGCAACTTTTCTCCTCTCGGAGTAAGTCGTGGCAAATTCTCACTCTTCGGAGTAAGTCGTGGCAACTTTTCTCCTCTCGGAGTAAGTCGTGGCAAATTCTCACCCTTCGGAGTAAGTCGTGGCAACTTTTCTCCTCTCGGAGTAAGTCGTGGCAAATTCTCACCCTTCGGAGTAAGTCGTGGCAACTTTTCTCCTCTCGGAGTAAGTCGTGGCAAATTCTCACCTCTCGGAGTAAGTCGTGGTAAATTCTCACCCTTCGGAGTAAGTCGTGGCAACTTTTCTCCTCTCGGAGTAAGTCGTGGCAAATTCTCACTCTTCGGAGTAAGTCGTGGTAAATTCTCACCCTTCGGAGTAAGTCGTGGCAACTTTTCTCCTCTCGGAGTAAGTCGCGGCAACTTTTCTCCTCTCGGAGTAAGTCGTGGCAAATTCTCACCTCTCGGAGTAAGTCGTGGCAAATTCTCACCTCTCGGAGTAAGTCGTGGCAAATTCTCACCTCTCGGAGTAAGTCGTGGCAAATTCTCACCCTTCGGAGTAAGTCGTGGCAACTTTTCTCCTCTCGGAGTAAGTCGTGGCAACTTTTCTCCTCTCGGAGTAAGTCGTGGCAACTTTTCTCCTCTCGGAGTAAGTCGTGGCAATTTTTCTCCTCTCGGAGTAAGTCGTGGCAAATTCTCACTCTTCGGAGTAAGTCGTGGCAACTTTTCTCCTCTCGGAGTAAGTCGTGGCAACTTTTCTCCTCTCGGAGTAAGTCGTGGCAACTTTTCTCCTCTCGGAGTAAGTCGTGGCAAATTCTCACCCTTCGGAGTAAGTCGTGGCAACTTTTCTCCTCTCGGAGTAAGTCGTGGCAAATTCTCACCCTTCGGAGTAAGTCGTGGCAACTTTTCTCCTCTCGGAGTAAGTCGTGGCAAATTCTCACCCTTCGGAGTAAGTCGTGGCAACTTTTCTCCTCTCGGAGTAAGTCGTGGCAAATTCTCACTCTTCGGAGTAAGTCGTGGCAACTTTTCTCCTCTCGGAGTAAGTCGTGGCAAATTCTCACCCTTCGGAGTAAGTCGTGGCAACTTTTCTCCTCTCGGAGTAAGTCGTGGCAAATTCTCACTCTTCGGAGTAAGTCGTGGCAACTTTTCTCCTCTCGGAGTAAGTCGTGGCAAATTCTCACCCTTCGGAGTAAGTCGTGGCAACTTTTCTCCTCTCGGAGTAAGTCGTGGCAAATTCTCACCCTTCGGAGTAAGTCGTGGCAACTTTTCTCCTCTCGGAGTAAGTCGTGGCAAATTCTCACCTCTCGGAGTAAGTCGTGGTAAATTCTCACCTCTCGAAGTAAGTCGTGGCAACTTTTCTCCTCTCGGAGTAAGTCGTGGCAAATTCTCACCCTTCGGAGTAAGTCGTGGCAAATTCTCACCTCTCGGAGTAAGTCGTGGCAAATTCTCACCCTTCGGAGTAAGTCGTGGCAACTTTTCTCCTCTCGGAGTAAGTCGTGGCAACTTTTCTCCTCTCGGAGTAAGTCGTGGCAATTTTTCTCCTCTCGGAGTAAGTCGTGGCAAATTCTCACTCTTCGGAGTAAGTCGTGGCAACTTTTCTCCTCTCGGAGTAAGTCGTGGCAAATTCTCACTCTTCGGAGTAAGTCGTGGCAACTTTTCTCCTCTCGGAGTAAGTCGTGGCAACTTTTCTCCTCTCGGAGTAAGTCGTGGCAACTTTTCTCCTCTCGGAGTAAGTCGTGGCAACTTTTCTCCTCTCGGAGTAAGTCGTGGCAACTTTTCTCCTCTCGGAGTAAGTCGTGGCAAATTCTCACCTCTCGGAGTAAGTCGTGGTAAATTCTCACCCTTCGGAGTAAGTCGTGGCAACTTTTCTCCTCTCGGAGTAAGTCGTGGCAAATTCTCACCTCTCGGAGTAAGTCGTGGCAAATTCTCACCTCTCGAAGTAAGTCGTGGCAACTTTTCTCCTCTCGGAGTAAGTCGTGGCAAATTCTCACCCTTCGGAGTAAGTCGTGGCAAATTCTCACCTCTCGGAGTAAGTCGTGGCAAATTCTCACCCTTCGGAGTAAGTCGTGGCAACTTTTCTCCTCTCGGAGTAAGTCGTGGCAACTTTTCTCCTCTCGGAGTAAGTCGTGGCAATTTTTCTCCTCTCGGAGTAAGTCGTGGCAAATTCTCACTCTTCGGAGTAAGTCGTGGCAACTTTTCTCCTCTCGGAGTAAGTCGTGGCAAATTCTCACTCTTCGGAGTAAGTCGTGGCAACTTTTCTCCTCTCGGAGTAAGTCGTGGCAAATTCTCACCCTTCGGAGTAAGTCGTGGCAATTTTTCTCCTCTCGGAGTAAGTCGTGGCAAATTCTCACTCTTCGGAGTAAGTCGTGGCAACTTTTCTCCTCTCGGAGTAAGTCGTGGCAAATTCTCACTCTTCGGAGTAAGTCGTGGCAACTTTTCTCCTCTCGGAGTAAGTCGTGGCAAATTCTCACCCTTCGGAGTAAGTCGTGGCAACTTTTCTCCTCTCGGAGTAAGTCGTGGCAAATTCTCACTCTTCGGAGTAAGTCGTGGCAACTTTTCTCCTCTCGGAGTAAGTCGTGGCAAATTCTCACCCTTCGGAGTAAGTCGTGGCAACTTTTCTCCTCTCGGAGTAAGTCGTGGCAAATTCTCACCCTTCGGAGTAAGTCGTGGCAACTTTTCTCCTCTCGGAGTAAGTCGTGGCAAATTCTCACCTCTCGGAGTAAGTCGTGGTAAATTCTCACCCTTCGGAGTAAGTCGTGGCAACTTTTCTCCTCTCGGAGTAAGTCGTGGCAAATTCTCACTCTTCGGAGTAAGTCGTGGTAAATTCTCACCCTTCGGAGTAAGTCGTGGCAACTTTTCTCCTCTCGGAGTAAGTCGCGGCAACTTTTCTCCTCTCGGAGTAAGTCGTGGCAAATTCTCACCTCTCGGAGTAAGTCGTGGCAAATTCTCACCTCTCGGAGTAAGTCGTGGCAAATTCTCACCTCTCGGAGTAAGTCGTGGCAAATTCTCACCCTTCGGAGTAAGTCGTGGCAACTTTTCTCCTCTCGGAGTAAGTCGTGGCAACTTTTCTCCTCTCGGAGTAAGTCGTGGCAACTTTTCTCCTCTCGGAGTAAGTCGTGGCAATTTTTCTCCTCTCGGAGTAAGTCGTGGCAAATTCTCACTCTTCGGAGTAAGTCGTGGCAACTTTTCTCCTCTCGGAGTAAGTCGTGGCAAATTCTCACTCTTCGGAGTAAGTCGTGGCAACTTTTCTCCTCTCGGAGTAAGTCGTGGCAAATTCTCACCCTTCGGAGTAAGTCGTGGCAATTTTTCTCCTCTCGGAGTAAGTCGTGGCAAATTCTCACTCTTCGGAGTAAGTCGTGGCAACTTTTCTCCTCTCGGAGTAAGTCGTGGCAAATTCTCACTCTTCGGAGTAAGTCGTGGCAACTTTTCTCCTCTCGGAGTAAGTCGTGGCAAATTCTCACCCTTCGGAGTAAGTCGTGGCAATTTTTCTCCTCTCGGAGTAAGTCGTGGCAAATTCTCACTCTTCGGAGTAAGTCGTGGCAACTTTTCTCCTCTCGGAGTAAGTCGTGGCAAATTCTCACTCTTCGGAGTAAGTCGTGGCAACTTTTCTCCTCTCGGAGTAAGTCGTGGCAAATTCTCACCCTTCGGAGTAAGTCGTGGCAACTTTTCTCCTCTCGGAGTAAGTCGTGGCAAATTCTCACTCTTCGGAGTAAGTCGTGGCAACTTTTCTCCTCTCGGAGTAAGTCGTGGCAAATTCTCACCCTTCGGAGTAAGTCGTGGCAACTTTTCTCCTCTCGGAGTAAGTCGTGGCAAATTCTCACCCTTCGGAGTAAGTCGTGGCAACTTTTCTCCTCTCGGAGTAAGTCGTGGCAAATTCTCACCTCTCGGAGTAAGTCGTGGTAAATTCTCACCCTTCGGAGTAAGTCGTGGCAACTTTTCTCCTCTCGGAGTAAGTCGTGGCAAATTCTCACTCTTCGGAGTAAGTCGTGGTAAATTCTCACCCTTCGGAGTAAGTCGTGGCAACTTTTCTCCTCTCGGAGTAAGTCGCGGCAACTTTTCTCCTCTCGGAGTAAGTCGTGGCAAATTCTCACCTCTCGGAGTAAGTCGTGGCAAATTCTCACCTCTCGGAGTAAGTCGTGGCAAATTCTCACCTCTCGGAGTAAGTCGTGGCAAATTCTCACCCTTCGGAGTAAGTCGTGGCAACTTTTCTCCTCTCGGAGTAAGTCGTGGCAACTTTTCTCCTCTCGGAGTAAGTCGTGGCAACTTTTCTCCTCTCGGAGTAAGTCGTGGCAATTTTTCTCCTCTCGGAGTAAGTCGTGGCAAATTCTCACTCTTCGGAGTAAGTCGTGGCAACTTTTCTCCTCTCGGAGTAAGTCGTGGCAACTTTTCTCCTCTCGGAGTAAGTCGTGGCAACTTTTCTCCTCTCGGAGTAAGTCGTGGCAAATTCTCACCCTTCGGAGTAAGTCGTGGCAACTTTTCTCCTCTCGGAGTAAGTCGTGGCAAATTCTCACCCTTCGGAGTAAGTCGTGGCAACTTTTCTCCTCTCGGAGTAAGTCGTGGCAAATTCTCACCCTTCGGAGTAAGTCGTGGCAACTTTTCTCCTCTCGGAGTAAGTCGTGGCAAATTCTCACTCTTCGGAGTAAGTCGTGGCAACTTTTCTCCTCTCGGAGTAAGTCGTGGCAAATTCTCACCCTTCGGAGTAAGTCGTGGCAACTTTTCTCCTCTCGGAGTAAGTCGTGGCAAATTCTCACTCTTCGGAGTAAGTCGTGGCAACTTTTCTCCTCTCGGAGTAAGTCGTGGCAAATTCTCACCCTTCGGAGTAAGTCGTGGCAACTTTTCTCCTCTCGGAGTAAGTCGTGGCAAATTCTCACCCTTCGGAGTAAGTCGTGGCAACTTTTCTCCTCTCGGAGTAAGTCGTGGCAAATTCTCACCTCTCGCAGTAAGTCGTGGTAAATTCTCACCTCTCGAAGTAAGTCGTGGCAACTTTTCTCCTCTCGGAGTAAGTCGTGGCAAATTCTCACCCTTCGGAGTAAGTCGTGGCAAATTCTCACCTCTCGGAGTAAGTCGTGGCAAATTCTCACCCTTCGGAGTAAGTCGTGGCAACTTTTCTCCTCTCGGAGTAAGTCGTGGCAACTTTTCTCCTCTCGGAGTAAGTCGTGGCAATTTTTCTCCTCTCGGAGTAAGTCGTGGCAAATTCTCACTCTTCGGAGTAAGTCGTGGCAACTTTTCTCCTCTCGGAGTAAGTCGTGGCAAATTCTCACTCTTCGGAGTAAGTCGTGGCAACTTTTCTCCTCTCGGAGTAAGTCGTGGCAACTTTTCTCCTCTCGGAGTAAGTCGTGGCAACTTTTCTCCTCTCGGAGTAAGTCGTGGCAACTTTTCTCCTCTCGGAGTAAGTCGTGGCAACTTTTCTCCTCTCGGAGTAAGTCGTGGCAAATTCTCACCTCTCGGAGTAAGTCGTGGTAAATTCTCACCCTTCGGAGTAAGTCGTGGCAACTTTTCTCCTCTCGGAGTAAGTCGTGGCAAATTCTCACCTCTCGGAGTAAGTCGTGGCAAATTCTCACCTCTCGAAGTAAGTCGTGGCAACTTTTCTCCTCTCGGAGTAAGTCGTGGCAAATTCTCACCCTTCGGAGTAAGTCGTGGCAAATTCTCACCTCTCGGAGTAAGTCGTGGCAAATTCTCACCCTTCGGAGTAAGTCGTGGCAACTTTTCTCCTCTCGGAGTAAGTCGTGGCAACTTTTCTCCTCTCGGAGTAAGTCGTGGCAATTTTTCTCCTCTCGGAGTAAGTCGTGGCAAATTCTCACTCTTCGGAGTAAGTCGTGGCAACTTTTCTCCTCTCGGAGTAAGTCGTGGCAAATTCTCACTCTTCGGAGTAAGTCGTGGCAACTTTTCTCCTCTCGGAGTAAGTCGTGGCAAATTCTCACCCTTCGGAGTAAGTCGTGGCAATTTTTCTCCTCTCGGAGTAAGTCGTGGCAAATTCTCACTCTTCGGAGTAAGTCGTGGCAACTTTTCTCCTCTCGGAGTAAGTCGTGGCAAATTCTCACTCTTCGGAGTAAGTCGTGGCAACTTTTCTCCTCTCGGAGTAAGTCGTGGCAAATTCTCACCCTTCGGAGTAAGTCGTGGCAACTTTTCTCCTCTCGGAGTAAGTCGTGGCAAATTCTCACTCTTCGGAGTAAGTCGTGGCAACTTTTCTCCTCTCGGAGTAAGTCGTGGCAAATTCTCACCCTTCGGAGTAAGTCGTGGCAACTTTTCTCCTCTCGGAGTAAGTCGTGGCAAATTCTCACCCTTCGGAGTAAGTCGTGGCAACTTTTCTCCTCTCGGAGTAAGTCGTGGCAAATTCTCACCTCTCGGAGTAAGTCGTGGTAAATTCTCACCCTTCGGAGTAAGTCGTGGCAACTTTTCTCCTCTCGGAGTAAGTCGTGGCAAATTCTCACTCTTCGGAGTAAGTCGTGGTAAATTCTCACCCTTCGGAGTAAGTCGTGGCAACTTTTCTCCTCTCGGAGTAAGTCGCGGCAACTTTTCTCCTCTCGGAGTAAGTCGTGGCAAATTCTCACCTCTCGGAGTAAGTCGTGGCAAATTCTCACCTCTCGGAGTAAGTCGTGGCAAATTCTCACCTCTCGGAGTAAGTCGTGGCAAATTCTCACCCTTCGGAGTAAGTCGTGGCAACTTTTCTCCTCTCGGAGTAAGTCGTGGCAACTTTTCTCCTCTCGGAGTAAGTCGTGGCAACTTTTCTCCTCTCGGAGTAAGTCGTGGCAATTTTTCTCCTCTCGGAGTAAGTCGTGGCAAATTCTCACTCTTCGGAGTAAGTCGTGGCAACTTTTCTCCTCTCGGAGTAAGTCGTGGCAAATTCTCACTCTTCGGAGTAAGTCGTGGCAACTTTTCTCCTCTCGGAGTAAGTCGTGGCAAATTCTCACCCTTCGGAGTAAGTCGTGGCAATTTTTCTCCTCTCGGAGTAAGTCGTGGCAACTTCTCACTCTTCGGAGTAAGTCGTGGCAACTTTTCTCCTCTCGGAGTAAGTCGTGGCAAATTCTCACTCTTCGGAGTAAGTCGTGGCAACTTTTCTCCTCTCGGAGTAAGTCGTGGCAAATTCTCACCCTTCGGAGTAAGTCGTGGCAACTTTTCTCCTCTCGGAGTAAGTCGTGGCAAATTCTCACTCTTCGGAGTAAGTCGTGGCAACTTTTCTCCTCTCGGAGTAAGTCGTGGCAAATTCTCACCCTTCGGAGTAAGTCGTGGCAACTTTTCTCCTCTCGGAGTAAGTCGTGGCAAATTCTCACCCTTCGGAGTAAGTCGTGGCAACTTTTCTCCTCTCGGAGTAAGTCGTGGCAAATTCTCACCTCTCGGAGTAAGTCGTGGTAAATTCTCACCCTTCGGAGTAAGTCGTGGCAACTTTTCTCCTCTCGGAGTAAGTCGTGGCAAATTCTCACTCTTCGGAGTAAGTCGTGGTAAATTCTCACCCTTCGGAGTAAGTCGTGGCAACTTTTCTCCTCTCGGAGTAAGGCGTGGCAACTTTTCTCCTCTCGGAGTAAGTCGTGGCAAATTCTCACCTCTCGGAGTAAGTCGTGGCAAATTCTCACCTCTCGGAGTAAGTCGTGGCAACTTTTCTCCTCTCGGAGTAAGTCGTGGCAAATTCTCACTCTTCGGAGTAAGTCGTGGCAACTTTTCTCCTCTCGGAGTAAGTCGTGGCAAATTCTCACCCTTCGGAGTAAGTCGTGGCAATTTTTCTCCTCTCGGAGTAAGTCGTGGCAAATTCTCACTCTTCGGAGTAAGTCGTGGCAACTTTTCTCCTCTCGGAGTAAGTCGTGGCAAATTCTCACTCTTCGGAGTAAGTCGTGGCAACTTTTCTCCTCTCGGAGTAAGTCGTGGCAAATTCTCACCCTTCGGAGTAAGTCGTGGCAACTTTTCTCCTCTCGGAGTAAGTCGTGGCAAATTCTCACTCTTCGGAGTAAGTCGTGGCAACTTTTCTCCTCTCGGAGTAAGTCGTGGCAAATTCTCACCCTTCGGAGTAAGTCGTGGCAACTTTTCTCCTCTCGGAGTAAGTCGTGGCAAATTCTCACCCTTCGAGTAAGTCGTGGCAACTTTTCTCCTCTCGGAGTAAGTCGTGGTAAATTCTCACCCTTCGGAGTAAGTCGTGGCAACTTTTCTCCCTCTGGAGTAAGTCGTGGCAAATTCTCACTCTTCGGAGTAAGTCGTGGTAAATTCTCACCCTTCGGAGTAAGTCGTGGCAACTTTTCTCCTCTCGGAGTAAGTCGCGGCAACTTTTCTCCTCTCGGAGTAAGTCGTGGCAAATTCTCACCTCTCGGAGTAAGTCGTGGCAAATTCTCACCTCTCGGAGTAAGTCGTGGCAAATTCTCACCTCTCGGAGTAAGTCGTGGCAAATTCTCACCCTTCGGAGTAAGTCGTGGCAACTTTTCTCCTCTCGGAGTAAGTCGTGGCAACTTTTCTCCTCTCGGAGTAAGTCGTGGCAATTTTTCTCCTCTCGGAGTAAGTCGTGGCAAATTCTCACTCTTCGGAGTAAGTCGTGGCAACTTTTCTCCTCTCGGAGTAAGTCGTGGCAAATTCTCACTCTTCGGAGTAAGTCGTGGCAACTTTTCTCCTCTCGGAGTAAGTCGTGGCAAATTCTCACCCTTCGGAGTAAGTCGTGGCAACTTTTCTCCTCTCGGAGTAAGTCGTGGCAAATTCTCACCCTTCGGAGTAAGTCGTGGCAACTTTTCTCCTCTCGGAGTAAGTCGTGGCAAATTCTCACCTCTCGGAGTAAGTCGTGGTAAATTCTCACCCTTCGGAGTAAGTCGTGGCAACTTTTCTCCTCTCGGAGTAAGTCGTGGCAAATCTCACTCTTCGGAGTAAGTCGTGGCAACTTTTCTCCTCTCGGAGTAAGTCGTGGCAAATTCTCACCCTTCGGAGTAAGTCGTGGCAATTTTTCTCCTCTCGGAGTAAGTCGTGGCTAAATTCTCACTCTTCGGAGTAAGTCGTGGCAACTTTTCTCCTCTCGAGTAAGTCGTGGCAAATTCTCACTCTTCGGCAGATAAGTCGTGGCAACTTTTCTCCTCTCGGAGTAAGTCGTGGCAAATTCTCACCCTTCGGAGTAAGTCGTGGCAACTTTTCTCCTCTCGGAGTAAGTCGTGGCAAATTCTCACTCTTCGGAGTAAGTCGTGGCAACTTTTCTCCTCTCGGAGTAAGTCGTGGCAAATTCTCACCCTTCGGAGTAAGTCGTGGCAACTTTTCTCCTCTCGGAGTAAGTCGTGGCAAATTCTCACTCTTCGGAGTAAGTCGTGGCAACTTTTCTCCTCTCGGAGTAAGTCGTGGCAAATTCTCACCCTTCGGAGTAAGTCGTGGCAACTTTTCTCCTCTCGGAGTAAGTCGTGGCAAATTCTCACCCTTCGGAGTAAGTCGTGGCAACTTTTCTCCTCTCGGAGTAAGTCGTGGCAAATTCTCACCTCTCCAGAGTAAGTCGTGGTAAATTCTCACCCTTCGGAGTAAGTCGTGGCAACTTTTCTCCTCTCGGAGTAAGTCGTGGCAAATTCTCACTCTTCGGAGTAAGTCGTGGTAAATTCTCACCCTTCGGAGTAAGTCGTGGCAACTTTTCTCCTCTCGGAGTAAGTCGCGGCAACTTTTCTCCTCTCGGAGTAAAGTCGTGGCAAATTCTCACCTCTCGGAGTAAGTCGTGGCAAATTCTCACCTCTCGGAGTAAGTCGTGGCAAATTCTCACCTCTCGGAGTAAGTCGTGGCAAATTCTCACCCTTCGGAGTAAGTCGTGGCAACTTTTCTCCTCTCGGAGTAAGTCGTGGCAACTTTTCTCCTCTCGGAGTAAGTCGTGGCAACTTTTCTCCTCTCGGAGTAAGTCGTGGCAATTTTCTCCTCTCGGAGTAAGTCGTGGCAAATTCTCACTCTTCGGAGTAAGTCGTGGCAACTTTTCTCCTCTCGGAGTAAGTCGTGGCAAATTCTCACTCTTCGGAGTAAGTCGTGGCAACTTTTCTCCTCTCGGAGTAAGTCGTGGCAAATTCTCACCCTTCGGAGTAAGTCGTGGCAATTTTTCTCCTCTCGGAGTAAGTCGTGGCAAATTCTCACTCTTCGGAGTAAGTCGTGGCAACTTTTCTCCTCTCGGAGTAAGTCGTGGCAAATTCTCACTCTTCGGAGTAAGTCGTGGCAACTTTTCTCCTCTCGGAGTAAGTCGTGGCAAATTCTCACCTTCGGAGTAAGTCGTGGCAACTTTTCTCCTCTCGGAGTAAGTCGTGGCAAATTCTCACTCTTCGGAGTAAGTCGTGGCAACTTTTCTCCTCTCGGAGTAAGTCGTGGCAAATTCTCACCCTTCGGAGTAAGTCGTGCAACTTTTCTCCTCTCGGAGTAAGTCGTGGCAAATTCTCACTCTTCGGAGTAAGTCGTGGCAACTTTTCTCCTCTCGGAGTAAGTCGTGGCAAATTCTCACCCTTCGGAGTAAGTCGTGGCAACTTTTCTCCTCTCGGAGTAAGTCGTGGCAAATTCTCACCCTTCGGAGTAAGTCGTGGCAACTTTTCTCCTCTCGGAGTAAGTCGTGGCAAATTCTCACCTCTCGGAGTAAGTCGTGGTAAATTCTCACCCTTCGGAGTAAGTCGTGGCAACTTTTCTCCTCTCGGAGTAAGTCGTGGCAAATTCTCACTCTTCGGAGTAAGTCGTGGTAAATTCTCACCCTTCGGAGTAAGTCGTGGCAATTTTTCTCCTCTCGGAGTAAGTCGTGGCAAATTCTCACTCTTCGGAGTAAGTCGTGGCAACTTTTCTCCTCTCGGAGTAAGTCGTGGCAAATTCTCACTCTTCGGAGTAAGTCGTGGCAACTTTTCTCCTCTCGGAGTAAGTCGTGGCAAATTCTCACCCTTCGGAGTAAGTCGTGGCAATTTTTCTCCTCTCGGAGTAAGTCGTGGCAAATTCTCACTCTTCGGAGTAAGTCGTGGCAACTTTTCTCCTCTCGGAGTAAGTCGTGGCAAAATTCTCACTCTTCGGAGTAAGTCGTGGCAACTTTTCTCCTCTCGGAGTAAGTCGTGGCAAATTCTCACCCTTCGGAGTAAGTCGTGGCAATTTTTCTCCTCTCGGAGTAAGTCGTGGCAAATTCTCACTCTTCGGAGTAAGTCGTGGCAACTTTTCTCCTCTCGGAGTAAGTCGTGGCAAATTCTCACTCTTCGGAGTAAGTCGTGGCAACTTTTCTCCTCTCGGAGTAAGTCGTGGCAAATTCTCACCCTTCGGAGTAAGTCGTGGCAACTTTCTCCTCTCGGAGTAAGTCGTGGCAAATTCTCACTCTTCGGAGTAAGTCGTGGCAACTTTTCTCCTCTCGGAGTAAGTCGTGGCAAATTCTCACCCTTCGGAGTAAGTCGTGGCAACTTTTCTCCTCTCGGAGTAAGTCGTGGCAAATTCTCACCCTTCGGAGTAAGTCGTGGCAACTTTTCTCCTCTCGGAGTAAGTCGTGGCAAATTCTCACCTCTCGGAGTAAGTCGTGGTAAATTCTCACCCTTCGGAGTAAGTCGTGGCAACTTTTCTCCTCTCGGAGTAAGTCGTGGCAAATTCTCACTCTCGGAGTAAGTCGTGGTAAATTCTCACCCTTCGGAGTAAGTCGTGGCAAATTCTCCTCTCGGAGTAAGTCGCGGCAACTTTTCTCCTCTCGGAGTAAGTCGTGGCAAATTCTCACCTCTCGGAGTAAGTCGTGGCAAATTCTCACCTCTCGGAGTAAGTCGTGGCAAATTCTCACCTCTCGGAGTAAGTCGTGGCAAATTCTCACCCTTCGGAGTAAGTCGTGGCAACTTTTCTCCTCGGAGTAAGTCGTGGCAAACTTTTCTCCTCTCGGAGTAAGTCGTGGCAACTTTTCTCCTCTCGGGAGTAAGTCGTGGCAATTTTTCTCCTCTCGGAGTAAGTCGTGGCAAATTCTCACTCTTCGAGTAAGTCGTGGCAACTTTTCTCCTCTCGGAGTAAGTCGTGGCAACTTTTCTCCTCTCGGAGTAAGTCGTGGCAACTTTTCTCCTCTCGGAGTAAGTCGTGGCAAATTCTCACCCTTCGGAGTAAGTCGTGGCAACTTTTCTCCTCTCGGAGTAAGTCGTGGCAAATTCTCACCCTTCGGAGTAAGTCGTGGCAACTTTTCTCCTCTCGGAGTAAGTCGTGGCAAATTCTCACCCTTCGGAGTAAGTCGTGGCAACTTTTCTCCTCTCGGAGTAAGTCGTGGCAAATTCTCACTCTTCGGAGTAAGTCGTGGCAACTTTTCTCCTCTCGGAGTAAGTCGTGGCAAATTCTCACCCTTCGGAGTAAGTCGTGGCAACTTTTCTCCTCTCGGAGTAAGTCGTGGCAAATTCTCACTCTTCGGAGTAAGTCGTGGCAAACTTTTCTCCTCTCGGAGTAAGTCGTGGCAAATTCTCACCCTTCGGAGTAAGTCGTGGCAACTTTTCTCCTCTCGGAGTAAGTCGTGGCAAATTCTCACCCTTCGGAGTAAGTCGTGGCAACTTTTCTCCTCTCGGAGTAAGTCGTGGCAAATTCTCACCTCTCGGAGTAAGTCGTGGTAAATTCTCACCTCTCGAAGTAAGTCGTGGCAACTTTTCTCCTCTCGGAGTAAGTCGTGGCAAATTCTCACCCTTCGGAGTAAGTCGTGGCAAATTCTCACCTCTCGGAGTAAGTCGTGGCAAATTCTCACCCTTCGGAGTAAGTCGTGGCAACTTTTCTCCTCTCGGAGTAAGTCGTGGCAACTTTTCTCCTCTCGAGTAAGTCGTGGCAATTTTTCTCCTCTCGGAGTAAGTCGTGGCAAATTCTCACTCTTCGGAGTAAGTCGTGGCAACTTTTCTCCTCTCGGAGTAAGTCGTGGCAAATTCTCACTCTTCGGAGTAAGTCGTGGCAACTTTTCTCTCTCGGAGTAAGTCGTGGCAACTTTTCTCCTCTCGGAGTAAGTCGTGGCAACTTTTCTCCTCTCGGAGTAAGTCGTGGCAACTTTTCTCCTCTCGGAGTAAAGTCGTGGCAACTTTTCTCCCTCGGAGTAAGTCGTGGCAAATTCTCACCTCTCGGAGTATAGTCGTGGTAAATTCTCACCCTTCGGAGTAAGTCGTGGCAACTTTTCTCCTCTCGGAGTAAGTCGTGGCAAATTCTCACCTCTCGGAGTAAGTCGTGGCAAATTCTCACCTCTCGAAGTAAGTCGTGGCAACTTTTCTCCTCTCGGAGTAAGTCGTGGCAAATTCTCACCCTTCGGAGTAAGTCGTGGCAAATTCTCACCTCTCGGAGTAAGTCGTGGCAAATTCTCACCCTTCGGAGTAAGTCGTGGCAACTTTTCTCCTCTCGGAGTAAGTCGTGGCAACTTTTCTCCTCTCGGAGTAAGTCGTGGCAATTTTTCTCCTCTCGGAGTAAGTCGTGGCAAATTCTCACTCTTCGGAGTAAGTCGTGGCAACTTTTCTCCTCTCGGAGTAAGTCGTGGCAAATTCTCACTCTTCGGAGTAAGTCGTGGCAACTTTTCTCCTCTCGGAGTAAGTCGTGGCAAATTCTCACCCTTCGGAGTAAGTCGTGGCAACTTTTCCCCTCTCGGAGTAAGTCGTGGCAAATTCTCACTCTTCGGAGTAAGTCGTGGCAACTTTTCTCCTCTCGGAGTAAGTCGTGGCAAATTCTCACTCTTCGGAGTAAGTCGTGGCAACTTTCTCCTCTCGGAGTAAGTCGGGGCAAATTCTCACCCTTCGGAGTAAGTCGTGGCAACTTTTCTCCTCTCGGAGTAAGTCGTGGCAAATTCTCACTCTTCGGAGTAAGTCGTGGCAATCTTTTCTCCTCTCGGAGTAAGTCGTGGCAAATTTCTCACCCTTCGGAGTAAGTCGTGGCAACTTTTCTCCTCTCGGAGTAAGTCGTGGCAAATTCTCACCCTTCGGAGTAAGTCGTGGCAACTTTTCTCCTCTCGGAGTAAGTCGTGGCAAATCTCACCTCTCGGAGTAAGTCGTGGTAAATTCTCACCTTCGGAGTAAGTCGTGGCAACTTTTCTCCTCTCGGAGTAAGTCGTGGCAAATTCTCACCCTTCGGAGTAAGTCGTGGTAAATTCTCACCCTTCGGAGTAAGTCGTGGCAACTTTTCTCCTCTCGGA
The DNA here is from genome assembly GCA_910591665.1 of Ectemnius continuus. Taxonomy (NCBI): domain Eukaryota; kingdom Metazoa; phylum Arthropoda; class Insecta; order Hymenoptera; family Crabronidae; genus Ectemnius; species Ectemnius continuus. Next base: position 34,028 of record CAJUYD010000088.1, read on the forward strand.
GTAAGTCGCGGCAACTTTTCTCCTCTCGGAGTAAGTCGTGGCAAATTCTCACCTCTCGGAGTAAGTCGTGGCAAATTCTCACCTCTCGGAGTAAGTCGTGGCAAATTCTCACTCTCGGAGTAAGTCGTGGCAAATTCTCACCTTCGGAGTAAGTCGTGGCAACTTTTCTCCTCTCGGAGTAAGTCGTGGCAACTTTTCTCCTCTCGGAGTAAGTCGTGGCAATTTTCTCCTCTCGGAGTAAGTCGTGGCAATTTTTCTCTCTCGGAGTAAGTCGTGGCAAATTCTCACTCTTCGGAGTAAGTCGTGGCAACTTTTCTCCTCTCGGAGTAAGTCGTGGCAAATTCTCACTCTTCGGAGTAAGTCGTGGCAACTTTTCTCCTCTCGGAGTAAGTCGTGGCAAATTCTCACCCTTCGGAGTAAGTCGTGGCAATTTTTCTCCTCTCGGAGTAAGTCGTGGCAATTCTCACTCTTCGGAGTAAGTCGTGGCAACTTTTCTCCTCTCGGAGTAAGTCGTGGCAAATCTCACTCTTCGAGTAAGTCGTGGCAACTTTTCTCCTCTCGGAGTAAGTCGTGGCAAATTCTCACCCTTCGGAGTAAGTCGTGGCAACTTTTCTCCTCTCGGAGTAAGTCGTGGCAAATTCTCACTCTTCGGAGTAAGTCGTGGCAACTTTTCTCCTCTCGGAGTAAGTCGTGGCAAATTCTCACCCTTCGGAGTAAGTCGTGGCAACTTTTCTCCTCTCGGAGTAAGTCGTGGCAAATTCTCACCCTTCGGAGTAAGTCGTGGCAACTTTTCTCCTCTCGGAGTAAGTCGTGGCAAATTCTCACCTCTCGGAGTAAGTCGTGGTAAATTCTCACCCTTCGGAGTAAGTCGTGGCAACTTTTCTCCTCTCGGAGTAAGTCGTGGCAAATTCTCACTCTTCGGAGTAAGTCGTGGTAAATTCTCACCCTTCGGAGTAAGTCGTGGCAACTTTTCTCCTCTCGGAGTAAGCCGCGGCAACTTTTCTCCTCTCGGAGTAAGTCGTGGCAAATTCTCACCTCTCGGAGTAAGTCGTGGCAAATTCTCACCTCTCGGAGTAAGTCGTGGCAAACTTTTCTCCTCTCGAGTAAGTCGTGGCAAATTCTCACTCTTCGGAGTAAGTCGTGGCAACTTTTCTCCTCTCGGAGTAAGTCGTGGCAAATTCTCACCCTTCGGAGTAAGTCGTGGCAATTTTTCTCCTCTCGGAGTAAGTCGTGGCAAATTCTCACTCTTCGGAGTAAGTCGTGGCAACTTTTCTCCTCTCGGAGTAAGTCGTGGCAAATTCTCACTCTTCGGAGTAAGTCGTGGCAACTTTCTCCTCTCGGAGTAAGTCGTGGCAAATTCTCACCCTCGGAGTAAGTCGTGGCAACTTTTCTCCTCTCGGAGTAAGTCGTGGCAAATTCTCACTCTTCGGAGTAAGTCGTGGCAACTTGTCTCCTCTCGGAGTAAGTCGTGGCAAATTCTCACCCTTCGGAGTAAGTCGTGGCAACTTTTCTCCTCTCGGAGTAAGTCGTGGCCAAATTCTCACCCTTCGGAGTAAGTCGTGGCAACTTTCTCCTCTCGGAGTAAGTCGTGGCAAATTCTCACCTCTCGGAGTAAGTCGTGGTAAATTCTCACCCTTCGGAGTAAGTCGTGGCACTTTCTCCTCTCGGAGTAAGTCGTGGCAAATTCTCACTCTTCGGAGTAAGTCGTGGTAAATTCTCACCCTTCGGAGTAAGTCGTGGCAACTTTTCTCCTCTCGGAGTAAGTCGCGGCAACTTTTCTCCTCTCGGAGTAAGTCGTGGCAAATTCTCACCTCTCGGAGTAAGTCGTGGCAAATTCTCACCTCTCGGAGTAAGTCGTGGCAAATTCTCACCTCTCGGAGTAAGTCGTGGCAAATTCTCACCCTTCGGAGTAAGTCGTGGCACTTTTCTCCTCTCGGAGTAAGTCGTGGCAACTTTTCTCCTCTCGGAGTAAGTCGTGGCAATTTTTCTCCTCTCGGAGTAAGTCGTGGCAAATTCTCACTCTTCGGAGTAAGTCGTGGGCAACTTTTCTCCTCTCGAGTAAGTCGTGGCAAATTCTCACTCTTCGGAGTAAGTCGTGGCAACTTTTCTCCTCTCGGAGTAAGCCGTGCAAATTCTCACCCTTCGGAGTAAGTCGTGGCAACTTTCTCCTCTCGGAGTAAGTCGTGGCAAATTCTCACCCTTCGGAGTAAGTCGTGCAACTTTTCTCCTCTCGGAGTAAGTCGTGGCAAATTCTCACCTCTCGGAGTAAGTCGTGGTAAATTCTCACCCTTCGGAGTAAGTCGTGGCAACTTTTCTCCTCTCGGAGTAAGTCGTGGCAAATTCTCACTCTTCGGAGTAAGTCGTGGCAACTTTTCTCCT
>CAJUYD010000089.1:0-36151 GCA_910591665.1 Ectemnius continuus
ACACACACACGCACGCACGCAAATTGCGACGTTATGCGCTATGTACGGCGTTGATATTGTAATGGCTGGCTCTTTGTTGTATGACTCACTCTGTTGTGCCAACTACTACCCTAGGCGGCCACAGGGCACACATCCTTAGACTACCACCTTTTCTCATTACCAACTCATCCATCGCACCGACAGCGCTATTACCTCCTCCTCCTCTTCTCTCTCTCTCTTTCTTTTAATTTTCCTCCTCCTCCTCCTCGACAGTGCCTCTCTCTCTCTCTCTCTCTATCTCTCACTCATTCATTCTTTTCACTCTCACACTTTGCTTGTTTTCAACTTGATGGTACGTTTGGCTAAAAAAGGCATTGTCCATTGTCTTTTTTATTACATTTTGAGTATTCTTTTTATGATTCTTTTAATTATACATTTATGATTATCAGTGATATGGATGTAGAAATGTGATGTAGCTTAGGGCATCCAAATTGATTGTTTATTAAGAATAAAATCGAAACACAAACTATCATCAGAATCGATTGTTTGGTTTTCGGTTAAATTGTATGTGTACATTGAGCTAAATTATTTTTCGGCCCCCATACATCTTTCTTTCCCATAAGACGTTCTTTTGTTTAGCATCGTCCTAGCTGCCATCAGCACGTGCTATTAACCTGACATATGAAGCAATTCCTTTTCCCATTATTTAAACATCTAATCTTTTTTGCTTTTCTCTACCCTCATCTTTAGATTTTATCTTCATTGTAAATATATTTGATTGTAAATATATTTATGCCAATCGCTTAATTTCTTCTACTTTTTCCTGGAGTCAATTCGATTTGAAGCTGTGTATAGAAATTCACATTAATTAATTATGACAACCGTTGTCGCGAATCCTTCCGGGCGTAAGTCCGCGAAAGATAAGAAAGTAAACTCATCAAAATCTGCAAACCTGCCTACTTCTACTACAAATGAAAATAAATCGGCCACTAATAACAATGAAGAGTTTGCTCGAAAGAATGACAAATTTCAGGTAGGATCTTTGTCGTCTCTTTTTTCTTTCATTTTGATCATAATTTCATTTTCTTTCGTTTGTGTTTTGATTATAGCCAACTGCTGAACAACTGCGCCTAGCCAGTTTGATGAACGATAAAAAAGAGGATTCGGAATTGAAACGAAAAATTGAACAAGTTTGTGAATTGACAGGAGCATCAAGAGAAGAAGCATCTATTGCTTTGTACGATTGCGATAATGATGTAACTAAAGCTGTTGAGATGATACTTGATGGCGATACAGTCGATAGCGAGTGGCAATCAACTGGCAAGAAGAAGAATAAAGCCAAGGGTCAAAATGTTCAAAGTGGGGACAACAGTAGTAGCGGCCTAACGAATGGTAACAAAAAATTTGATAAAGCTCAGCGATCTAATGTTAAAACAAACAATGGCCCAAATGCTAATGCTTCAGCTAGCAAATCACAACGCCCGGGCGGTGGTGGTCCGAATGCTCCCAAAGGTGCGGGAGCTAAAAAGAATATCAGCAACAACACCAACAACAACAATAGAGATATCAAACTCACTGATGGTCAAACGAATGACTTTGCCGAGGAAGATATTTTTGCTAAAGCTGGTGGTGGGGCTGGGAGTGTTGGCGCTGAACCAGGCAACAGTAATCGGAGAGCTCCTAATTCCAACAGCCGTAGAGGTGGTCCTCGAAATCGTGGCGCTCCGCGAAGCGGTGGTCGAGTCGGTGGACAAGGCGGTTCGGCTCGAAACTCTGGTCCTCGTACTTTTAACAACAAGGGAGCTCCAAATAATTTCTTTCCTAATTCAATCGATACGTGGACGAATAATACTGTGGAAACGACTAAAACTGCAAATGATGATTTAAACACTATGACTGTGGGCAATTGGTCAGACATTGCAGCTAACGAAGATTGGAGTGAAGAGGATTGGACCAATACTGTAAGTTGGACAATATAATTATTTTTAACAACTTTAGTCATCTTTTCTATTATCATTCTATTTGCTTATTTATAGCCAATGGAAACAAAGGTTTTCACCCCAAGTACTAAAGTGATTCCTGAAAAGGACGAACTAGTGGATCAGAATAAGCTAGTGAACAATAATACCAATGCATCTCAATTGAACTATTTGGCGGGCAATAAAACCGAGGAAACTCCACAGCCTACAATGAGCGCTATCATATCGGGTAACATCAAGCGTCAACAACAACAGCAGCCACCGGCTCAACCAGCGACGGCTGGACAAGCTTTTTTGCAACAGATTCAATCTCAGAATCGTAGCATTAATCAATATCCGCTGAGTCAATATTCGAAACAAGCTACCGAAAGTATTAAGTCATTGGTTGGACTAAATTCCAATAGCATACTTCCCAATGAGATCATCACAGGCAATGAATCAAATTTGGATAGCAATTTATCGCAAGTGACCAAACAATCACAACAACAAACTTCGGTAGCGGCCAGCCAAAATCGTTTAAAGATGCAACAAAATCGAGCCTCAAAGATTCCTGATTCTGCTGTTGAGATGCCGGCCGATCAGATGACAAATCTCTCTGTTCATTTTGGATCTCTGGAATTCGGCACTAACAATTCTTTTTCGATTGGCACAACTGATTCCAACTTGTTCGATACGGTCAATCAAAGCAAGAAGCCCGAGGGAAAAAATCTCAACACTTTTTCATCGACTGCTGATAGCACTGCGAATGCCAACAGCAATTTTAGACAGGCGCCACAGCAGCAAGGTCCTAATGCAAGTAATGCCAACCCCAAGGCAAATTTGATGCAGCCGAATGTGATTCCACAGCGTCTGAACGATGCCATTATTAACTCGGATCATCGAACTGATAGTAAGCCACTCAATTCAAGCAGTTACAATGCCAACAAAGGAGCACCTTTGGATCGAAAGAGCAACGACTACATACAGAACATAAACAACTACAAACCCTACCAGGGCAATGATAGTGCATCCTACTCGGCCTCAAACTACCAAACATCTGTTCAATCAAATGCTTACTACTCGAATTCCAATCAGGTTCCATTGTTTAGTAATAACTCAACCGTCAGTCAATCATTGATGGGAAGCAGCGCCGCTGGTGCCGGTGCTAATGTGGGCAACAATGTTTACGGGAACCCCGCCTATGGGAATAATACCACGAATGTGAGTAATAAGCTGCGTGATATCGATACAAACACTTCCGTACAGCAACAACCGGCGCAATCACAACAAGTCAATCAGCCATCGTCTTCGACCAATAAGTCGTATGACGCATCGAGTGTCTCCAGTGCAGGTAACTTGCTTATGTCCAACTCGACAGTGACCACAAACGTACTTAAAAATACACTCCCTGCCAGTATGTGTGCCCATCTCCTCGTCTTCTTGTTGCCTGTTTTGATGTAATGCTAATCTCTTTGCTTTTGTTTAGCAGGCAAGAATGTGCATAGTGTACCACCAGGAGTACAGCAGCCGCCACCCGTCTTGAGTACGCCCTACATAATGGGCAATACTGGCCTCCCGATGGCGGCGTACACGCCTTATGCCACTTACGACCCCTTCCAGACTCGTGATCACGGCTATTCCCCGTATGCCACCCAAGGTTCGTCTTTGGCCGGGATGGTGCAGCCAATGTCTAATTTATCGTTCCAATCAGATGTCAAGTTCAACCGAGCCAACGACAATGAGACTATGCTGCCGGTCTCATCACAGGCGGCTGGTGCTGTCCAGACGGCAACCCAAGCGCACAATCAGCCCTACTACCCACCAGGCTATGGATTTTATTTTGGCTTTCCCCACCAGCCGATGTACGGTGCCACTCAGCATCCACTTTATCCAGTCGCCCAACCTCAAACGACTGCATCAGCTGGATCGGCCTTCCCTAAGGCACCTTCAGCAGCTAACTATGGATCTCATTCGTACAGCTCTGGGTATGACTCACTTGGTTCTGCCGTGGCCCCTCAAACCCAGGACTATGTTAACAAGAATTATCCACAGCAGATGCAACAACACAAGCCAATCAGCGCCACAAATGCAACCGATTTATCTGGAAATAATCAGCAATCGCTCTACAACAAGCAACATTCTCAAATCAACAAGGTAAGTATGACGGTTAAGGAATATATTTTTTTAATATCAATACTTTGCTAACAACTATTTCATTTACTTCGAGCAGAACTATGATAACAAGAACTTTCAGAACACACAACAGCAATTTAATTTGAGTAACACGGCTCAATCGGCCGCCAATATGTCATCGTATGGTTCACCATATATGTTACCTCAACAGGCAATGCATCACTCACTTTCCTCCGGTGACACTGGACCCCAGACGACTGGTGTTGGCAATCAGCGAACCATACCACAAACTCATAAGGGTTCGAGTTCAACTACTTCTGGTGCTTATAACAAGTTTGGCTGGAATTGAATCGTTTCGACTTGAATCCTCGATTCGAGTCTTACCGATGGTCCAAGCTTGTAACACTTTAATTAACCATCAGCGTCACTGTCGTCATCATAAAACTATATCAATACAATCCACAAACACACACAAACACTATCCTATTCATATTACTAATTTCTTTTCATGCAAGTACAGAATAAACATACGAGTTGAGAGTGAGAGAATGTGTTAATGCTTTCTTTTACATACATCCCAAATAATTGGATGTGCCTATGGGGCCCATACCGTTGTCGAATTCAATCAAAAGAGGGAGTATATTTCTTTCACATTATGAATTGACTGGTTAGTGAGTCCAATAACCAGAGAGGGGATATATTCCCATCGATAACGCCCAACACCCAAACCCATACAGCAGACACATACCCATACAAACACACACACACATACACAGCAAAACACAAACACTTAACCATTTTGCGGTTATAAGGATAGCATTTGTTTTTAAATTTTCGTGTCTATTTATCCCCCTCGTTTCTACTCCTTAATTGTATATTTTTTATTTCTCAATTATGTTCAATCTATCGTCAAGTTGTTAAAAAAAAAACTACTTTGGCTACTATTATTATTATTATTATTCTCTTCTCTTATTTTTTTTCCACTGAAATCGGAGTTATCTGATTGGCTGAATAATTCGCTAATGTACATGTATTTCTTTTTCTTCTTTTTTTTCTCTTTATCTCAAAAAAAAACATTAAATAATTTCATTTTTTTTTGTTCCGACAAACAATTTTATTTTTCTTATTGAATATTATTATCATATCATAGGAAAGATAAATTACAAATTCTAAACAAATAATTGAAAGGTGACGTACACTGCCAATGTATAATATATATAGAACTATTTACGGTACCACATTTGAGAAAAAGATTGTCGTTTAATCTTCTTCTGAAGTTGTAAAATACCGTACATCAATGCTTCAGCGGTTGGTGGACAGCCTAGAAAAATGGATGAAGAAAATAAAGTATTAGATTAAATCAATTATGAGTCAATCGAGTCACAAAATTCGTTTATACTAACCAGGCACATAGATGTCAACAGGAATAATTCGATCGCATCCTCTAACGACCGAATAAGAGTAATGATAATATCCACCACCATTAGCACAGCTACCCATGGAGATGACCCATTTAGGATCAAACATTTGATCATATATACGGCGAATGGCTGGTGCCATTTTATTCGTCAACGTTCCAGCTACAAGGATAACATCAGCCTGACGAGGACTGGCACGAAAGACAACACCAAAACGATCCATATCATAACGTGGTGCAGCAATGTGCATCATCTCAACAGCACAACAGGCTAAGCCAAACGTTAATGGCCATAGTGAACTTTTTCTGCCCCAGTTAAGAATATCATCAGCACGAGCAAGAACATATTCTGCCTTGCTGTTAGTATTTAAAAAAGGAGAATAATTTTTTCTCGACTCAACGGAAGTTTGTTCAACCTTTTGAACATTAGTTTCTTGAGTAGTCGAGGCATTCGTTGTATGTATGCTTTTCAAAGCAACCACCAACCTAGTATTAAATCCTCCATTCGATTGTAGTAGTGAAGCTAACAATGAGCTTTTATTTAAAAGGGAACGTCCTATAAAATTAATTAATTATAATTTAATTAAAATAAGAAAATTAAAATAATCAAAATATATCATTAGTTAAAAATTTACCAACTAGTTCCATGTTTGAAGAGATTAAAAATAAAGCAAGATGTGACTGTTTACCAACTCTGCAATAACTAAAAACTTTTGTTCCGACATTGATCAAAGTCGACCGTTTCCACAGTTGGTGATTGTTTGCAGGAAACTATTTCCACAGTGTACTGTAGTCTAACTTTTCAGCTACATTTAAATTGATAATATTTTTGGTTTTAAAGATTAATCTTTTTCTTTCATTTTATTCATTTGTGGACATTATTGCTTTATATAGACATACATACACACTTATTTGGAAATTAATAGATTCTATTATTTTTTCTTTTATAATAGAAATAATCTACATTGATAATCCATTTAACTAAATTATAAAATTAACAAACTAAAACGAATAAGCTATGTTTTCTACAACTTACTGCAAAATTATCTTCCAAAAAGGAACGACTTCTCTGAACTTTGATATCTTTCTTTTGCTACAAACAAAATTAAACTATTTGGAGTGTTTATATTTATTTATATTTTATGTAACTTTATTATATTACGTAGCCCTGTTGGGCCAGCGGAGGACCTTAGGCCCTCTCTCTTCATCATTGGTATATTATTATTGTAAGGATATGATTTAAAATCAATTGAAGCTATCTATTGAGGTAATTTCCTTATCCATTTTGTTTATAAAGAGAGAATTTCCCATTGATAAGACGATTTTGATAGTTTGTAGATTAAAGATTGAGTCTCTTTACATTGGAAAAATATTTAACCTTTGAACCAAAAATGCTGGCCCGAATTAGTTTAATGATAGAATAGTTTGAAAAAAGAATGGGTAAAATGACGAGACGAATGGATAGGCTGGAAGCAATCGTTTAAGCTCATTATCTTTCATTCATCTTTTCTTCTTCTTCTTCTACTTCCGTTTCATACAGAAGTCCCCAGCTAATATAAAAAAAGAATCTAAGCACATTTTAGATAAATAGCAAAAAAATAAAATAAAATAAAATTTTATGTCTTCGTAAAAGGCATGTCGGTATTTTTAGGTGGCACAAGACCTTCAAAATTGATTTTGTCACTATATTTGGCAAGGAAGAACATAATGCTAACGCCAATAAGAATGCCAACGTTTTGAAGTAACAATATCTTGGCCGTATAGGTTAAATCACGTTTGGCTGCCTGTTCAAGCTTATTGGACAATTCACCCATGATGTCCACCAAGGAGATATAAAGGAACATACCACCAGCCAAAGCGAACACATAGGGTGTGGCATTCGATAAGTCACCGATTAGAATACCAAATACTAAACCGATGTAACATGTGCAGGCTGATAGAAAATTATAACCTAATGCCTTCCTCATCGACATTCCCGAACCAAGGAGGATGGCGAAATCACCTAACTCATGTGGAAACTCTTCACAAATGACTGCCACAGAAATGGAAATTCCTTCAAGGATGCTCTGTGAGAAAGCCGCACCAATAGTTATGCCATCGATAAAATTATGCAGTCCATCACCAAAAATGATCATCCAAGCTATGGTGGCTACTTCACCCTTTTCATGTGAATGTCCATGTTCATGCTGTAAATTGAGAAAGTTCGAGTCGGTTCTATTACGCCTGACCATCAGGTGATCGTCTTGAAGTTTGCCATTCGATATATCATTCTGTCCATTCTCTCTTTCACGTTCTATTGTGGTGATCGATAATTTATTATTATCAGTAAAGCAAACTTGCCTAAAGTGAGTAAATAAATCAATTTATTGTATAATTAACATTAAATTTTAAACTATCTTACCGAAATTTGGTAACTTCATTGTCGATGCTTGTACTCGATGGTATTGATACCTCCTTCATCTTTTTCTTCTTTCGAAATTCCGAGACGATCTTCATCAATCTTTCGGACCAAAAGAAGAGGTAGATACCACTGAAGATGATCAAAGCTCTCCAAAGATATTCATGATTACCGGTTTGTACTAAATTAAATGCTTGTGGAATTAGATGAAAGATGGCTGATCCAACAAGACTGCCAACGCCAAGACCTTGAAGTATTGTCAGCATAATTTCATAAGATTTATCGGATAAAAATGGTAGCACACCAACGCCAACAAGTGAACAAAAACTGACAATGGTGACGAATAGAATACCATATCCCCATATTGCACCAGATGTAGGACGATTCTGTGCCTTGAACGTTAACTCTCTCTGTTGGACGCATTCTTTTTCTTGTAATTGAAATAGCATAAGTGGACAAAGTCGAGCAATCGATTGGCTTAACGTTGGTGTTCTTGCAATATTCAATAGATTAAAAAGTTGTTTAGCATCCTTACAACTATTGGCTGCCTCGCAGATATCTTTTGTATGATTGACTGAATTCGATGGCCACCATTGAGCCGTTGCCAATTGGCGGAACGTCTCCTCATCACATCGTTTCGAAATATTAAACTCTGAATGGACATTGATCAAATTGTTTAATTTAAGCTTTTCAATGAATTGCCTGAGTTTCGATTCGGTAAGTTCGTTTGGGTTCTCATCTTAAAAAAAAAATATGAAAAGAATTATAAATACATTATTATTATTATTATTATTATTATTATTAAGATAGGAATGAACTTACTGTAAGAGGTTGGATCTGAAAGCTTTTCGAAGTAGTCATGCTTCCAAAGCAGGAAATAGGTAAGCATCTCCACATCATCAAGGGTATTAAGTACTACTTTATCATTAAACACCGATGTTATATTTTCAAGAGATCTTACAATGCTTTTACCATTTTTTCGATTAGAATTTAATTGAGCATTACATAAAGAAAATCGATCAACGTTGGCGATGATGAAGAAGCTTATTATTGTCCATATGAAAAGTTGAGGAGGAAACATTTTCCAAGTGAAATGAAACTTCACTGGTGTGTCTTGCTCTCCTCGAAGGGAACACTTCTATTGTTATTGCTAGTTATTATTATTATTATTATTATTATTTGATTTGATTTGATTTTGCTCAATTCGATGTAGATCTAAGAAAAAAAAAACTTCTTACAAGCTGATGGTTATATTTTGTTCAAAATAAACTAGTTAACAACTCATCATTCAGTGTGAAGTATTTACATCTTCATGAAACAGTCCATTGAAATAGAAATCTATGTATATAGATATATATTGGCAGTATCAAATATGATTCAATTAATAAATGATAATATTTAGATAAGATAAAAACATCAACAAGAATGTATTGCAAAGATTATTCAGCTTTTTCACTTGGTGAGGGTGCGATGCAGCTAATATTACTGATGACAATTTTCTTCAATGTTTTAGTCAGATGACGATGACAAACATGGCCAGTTCCTTCTCCTTTTCTCTATCTCTCCTCTCCCCTTCTCCCTTCGTCCCTTCTTTCTTCAATAAAGATATTGAAAATTTTTTTTTACAATGTTTTAATTAAAAACAGCAATAAACTGAAACATTAAACCAACTTAATGATAAAGAAAGTAGGCGAAGAATTCAGTGGAGGGTTGAAGTTAAATTTGATAATTTATGGTAAAAGTAGATAAAAGAAGGGAAAGAGAAAGGAAGAAAGAAAGTGAGAGAAAGAGTGAGAGAGTGAATTAGAGGAAGAGAAAGGCTAAAAGCACAATTAATCATTACATTACCATTGATATGCAATATAATGTAATCAATTTATCATAACATTTGAATTGTACGGCCATTTAGTTTATATTATCAGCAACGAAAAACAACAACAAAAAATAACACACAAAGATAGGTTGATTCGGATAATTAAAACGACAATGCTACTACCAACAACAAAAGTAGACAAACAAAAGTGAGCGAGAGAGGGAGGAAGAGAGAAAGAGAGAGAAAGATAGAGAGAAACAATTAGGAGCAGAATAAATTCAATTTAGAAAGATTAGATAATGTTACAATATGACGAACAGTCGACATGTCTTTGCTTAGGACAGAATGGACATCCAATGTTCATGGCAGCAACAATATCATCAATATCAGCGATTGTATAAGTAAAACACCGTCGATAATCAACACCCGAGATACTGGCGCTATGTCCAAATAGACACGTTCTGTCTTTCTGTCTTTCTTTCTCTCTTTCTTTCTTTCTTTCTTTTTTCCACAATTCTATCTCAATTCCAATGAATAAACATTAAAGAATATTATCACGCGCCATTAGATGTCGCCACTAGTCAGAGAAAAAAATAATTTCTGTTAGACCGTAAGAAAAAAATCCGTTCTCGTCTTCACGTATGCTGTGTCTATTTTCACTTTCATCTGATCTCTGGTGGTGTGCATAGAAAAGAATAATTCTTAAATGATTATAATCATTTTAATGTCCAAATGATATTTTCATTTATATTTCAATATCCAATGCTCATTCCACATTGATTACCATATGGCTTAATTCTCTATCTTATTCCTTTTTTTTTTGAAATTTGGCATTCATAGATTATATTTATATATGCTGTTTTTATATTTTTGCATGTGAACAAGTTTGTCTTGTTTTAGTTTATTATTATTATTATTATTATTATTATTATTGTTATTGCATCATTGAATATTCAATCATGTTTTATCGATTATCGTTAGTGACCATCCGAACGGGTGGTTTGAGAAGAAGCTATCATTCAGTAAACAAACTGAATGTTAATCGAATTTTAGCTATCAAATCGAATCCAATGGCTCAGGTACCGGTTCGAACTTTTATCTCCCTTGGTGGTATTGTTAGATCGGTGCTGAAGATTCGCTATATCATACTCGGCTCGGCTGTCGGTGGGGGTTATCAGATGAATAAAGTAAGCTAATAACTTTATAATATTCCATTTCTTTCAATTGTTTACTTTCTAGAAATATCAAGAATGGAAAGATAGTCTACCCGATTTGGATTGGATCAAAAGCATAATACCCGATCCTGATAAGCAGAAGGCGTTCAAAGATGGTATACTTGATTTTCGTGATAAGGTTATGGCAGAGAATGGCTTATTCGATAGGATAGCAAAAAATACCAATGATACGCTTGAACAATTTAGAAAAATGCTCCAAGAAAAACAACAAAGGCATCAAGGTAAATTTAAGATCTTAGGTTACCTTTGTTCTTTTTATTCAGATTTTTATTTTATAGAACTTTTATATTTGCTAGAAAATGGAACAGCTAAAGAATCAGATCTTGCTGATGATTTAAATATTATTAACATAAAAAATCCTTTCAGTTCAACGCCAAGTTCTTCTAAAAACGTTGACAAAACTGCCGAATTTGATCGCGTTACCAGACTTCAAAACGAGCTTATTGAGATTCAAGTAAGTCTAGGTTGTTTTACTTTTTCTTCTTATGCTTATTATAATATCCTTCATTACAGCACAAATATCAAAAAGAAATTGAGCGTCTGGAAAAAGAAAATAAACAATTACGAAAGTTGTTGCTTTTGAAAGCTGACAAATCAACAAGCGAACGCCTTAAGAAGATAAATAAAACTTTAATCGATCTCTATTCGGATGTACTCGATGAACTTAATGAGTTCGATTCCAATTACAATTCTCAAGATCATCTGCCTCGGGTGATTGTGGTGGGTGATCAGAGTGCCGGAAAAACATCAGTACTCGAAATGATTGCTCAAGCTCGTATTTTTCCTAGAGGCTCGGGTGAGATGATGACTCGATCTCCAGTGAAGGTAACACTTAAGGAAGGTCCTTATCACATTGCCCGTTTCAAAGAGAATAATCGCGAATTCGACCTATCCAATGAATCGGAGTTGGCTGATCTAAGAAGAGAGATTGAGCTTAAGATGATGTCAAAGGTAAAGGATGGACGAACTGTCAGCAAGGATGTTATCTCATTGACCGTAGAAGGGCCCGGTATTCCTCGCATGGTATTGGTTGATCTTCCTGGTGTGATTAGTACAGTTACCACTGAGATGGCATCCGACACACGGACGGCCATTCAAGACATTTCTACCTCGTTCATGAGCAATCCTAATGCAATAATTCTATGTGTCCAAGATGGTTCAGTTGATGCTGAAAGGAGTATCGTCACCGATCTTGTCTCACAAGTCGATCCACAAGGGAAACGAACAATCTTTGTGATGACCAAAGTTGATGTTGCTGAACAGAATATGTCCAACCCTGAACGATTGAAAAAAATACTAGACGGACGACTTTTCCCTATGAAGGCATTGGGCTACTTTGCTGTCGTCACCGGACGTGGTGGTAAAGACGATACTATCGACTCCATCCGTCAATATGAGGAAGATTTTTTTAAGAATTCCAAATTTTGCAAGTAAGTATTTTATCTATTGTTAACATAAGAACATCTCTATTATCTAAAAATTTCTTCAGGCAGGGAATATTGAATACTTCACAATGTACCACACAAAGTCTTAGCTTGGCTGTCTCGGATTGCTTCTGGAAGATGGTAAAGTCGTCAGTTGAACAGCAAGCAGATCTTTATAAAGCTCGAAAGTTTAACTTGGAGACCGAATGGAAAAATACTTTCTCCAAATATCGTGAATTAGATCGAGATGAGCTGTTTGAGATTGGTAAAAATCAAATTTTAGATCAGATAATCAAATTGAGCCATCTGAATGCTGACTTTTGGGAGAGTCTACTCTTTAAGAAGTTTAATGATAACTTCAAAGAATTTATTTTTGAAGAAATTTATCTTCCAGCAGCAGAGAAGACTTACGCTGAAGATTTCAACATTCAAGTTGATATTAGCCTTAAGAAGTGGATTGATCATGTTTTGCCCGCTCAAACGGTTGAGACCGCTTGGCAAGTGCTTGCTGAACAATTCAGGGAGATACTGTTTGATAAAGATAAAGATGGTTGCAAAAAAGATCACAGTAGCGCGGAGAATGATTACAATCTATTTAAAAATTTAAAGATTGCCGTTGCTGAAGAAGTGATCAAGGAACATCACTGGGATCTTAAAGCTAATGATGTTTTGGTATGCTATGGCTAAACTTTGTTTATATAAAACATTTTGTGTTAATTGCTTTCAATCAATGTAGAAACTAATTCAAACTAATGCCGCCGAGGATAGAATCATTTCCGAGAAAGAGAAATGGAGAGAATCGACCAAATATTTACAAGAGAATATAATCGATCGAATTCATTTGAGTAAGTTTTCACTTTGGATGATACAATTTGTTTGATTATTGTTAACATTAATTCATTTTAGCTCAATCTCGTCTTCATGAGCTGGTCGGTCCAGATTTGATTGAACAATGGACTAGCTGGAAAACAAGAACGAGAGAACAATTTATCAATTCATACATTAAAAGTGAATTGGATACATTAGCTAGTCATAACGTATGTTTGTTTGTTGATTGTTTAAATTTATTTCTCATCTTTATCTTGTTTCTCTTTTACCATTAGAAATTAAGCCCAACACTAGACTCTGATGATATTCTACTTATTAAAAAGAATCTAAAGACAAACAAAATTGAAGTTGCTGATGAAGATGTAGGTTTCAAAAGTTTTCTTTTCCCCTCAAAAAATGTTGACTTAAGATTAATTTGTTTATTTTTGAATTTACAATTTAGATCAACACCCTTTGGTCTGTAATTTATAAGAATAAATTTTTATTGAATTTATTGTCCAAGGCACAGACCTGTGAGAAGATGTTTGCTCATTATTCTTACAAGATAGATTCTGATGTAAGTTTGCTTTAAATCAATTTTCTTTTCATTTTTGGATAAACTAATCAAATTCTATTTAATTCTAATTTACAATAGATATCATGTGATGATGTTGTTTTCTATTATCGTATACATCAAATATTGAAAACTTCTTCAAAGGCTTTAAGACAGCAGATCACCAATATCGAAGCTCAAAGGTTAAACAGAGAGCTTAAAGAGATTCTGGATGAATACAATCAAGATCCGGAGAAGAAGGCACAATTGATCACTGGGAAACGAGTTAGCCTAGCTGAAGAATTAAGTAAGTGCTCTCATTTCTAACATTTCTTGTTCAAAACTAAATTTTCATTTTTCTATTATTAGAAAAAGTAAGACAGATACAAGAAAAGCTTGAAGAATTCATCGAAGCACTCAATAGAGAAAAGTGATTCGATCTTTGTCTTTTTTTTGTTTTGGTTTTTTTGGATCGATGCCTTTCCATCAAGTTTGTTGATATCTTCTTCTTTTTTTACTTTGTTTTTTTTGTATTAATAAAAATGAATATTAAGTGATTGGATCAATTAGTTTGTAATTGTTGTTGTTTTATTTTATTTTTTTTGTAATTTCAATTAAATTGTTACGAAACAAGACAATTGAAAGGCGTAGTGTTTTCATTTGTACGAGAGGAAGGAAATTAAAGTAAATTAGAAAGGGATAGAGTGAGAGAGAGAGAGAGAGAGAGAGAGAAGGTAATTGAGCCGATAAAATACTAGAACAATGGGTGTGTGTGTGTGTGTGTGTGTACTATTGTGTTATTTACCTTGTACGTTTGGGTGACAAAAGTCTCTCAGAGCTACCGACAAAGATTGTCTTAAGTAAATTGCCTAGACAATTAAAATGTATCTTAATATATACATTTTTTTCTATGATAAACTTTAAAAAAAAATAATATAATATAAAACATATTCATGAGGCCATCCTAGGCTTGAGAAATAATATTAATTGAAATGAATTAAGTTTAAGAAAATGGTATGAAAGGAAAACAATGTAATCAAGGAAGAGGAAGTAAAATGAAGAAGATATTCCAATCGAAAAATGGTCAAATAGACAACAACAACAACAAAAAAAAACATTCATTTGTAGGGCACGTCTGTGAGTCATCGATTTATTTTCTAAACAAATATAGTCATTGCTTTTTTTATTTGGTAAGTAAATACAGATCAAACTATATGTACCCCATCCGAGAAATGCTTATCATAATAATAATAATAATAATAGTAATTATTATTATTCAAAGCCTATGGCTGATTTGTTTGTAGCAAACATTAAAAAGATAAGGGAGAAAAGGAGAGGTAGAGGATCAGTGTTGGAAAGGATATAGATAAATATCCAAAACTATTTTCCGTAGCTAGGTAACCAATGCGATAGTAAATCTAAATATTTTATTTTTATATACTATTTTTATTTTTATTTTTATTTTTTTTTTATTGTTGAAGTGATACTTGTTGCCATTCTACTCTTTCTCTTTCATTTGGATTCACAGCATTGATTGAATGTTGAGAGTCGTTAAGCAAAAAAAAAATCTTATACATTCTTCATTTGCTTTGATGAGGATATGTAAAAGGTGGTGGTGGTGGTAGTGAAGCATTCTTCAGTGATAATCAAGCTATACCTATTACGAGCCATTTTTTTTTATGAAGAACCATTTGGAAGGTAAGTCATTAAAGCTTATTATTATATATTTTATATTATTACCTAAGGCCATCCTCTCACTGGGCCTGTGGAGTTATATGTTATAATGTTACCAGAAAGATGAATCCAATCCATTAGAGGATATGGATTAGCTATATATATATATCAAACTCTGGTTGTTTTGCTTGTCCTCAACAATGGAAGTAAGGCGCCCATTGTTGAGGATATTTACTCCCATTTCCAACCACAGCACGCTGCGTTCGAATGTGGTTGAACTGCTAACGGTACATTTTTGACTTACTTAATGCACGTGCTAAAGCCATTTGGAAAACTTTCTCTCTCTCTTTCTCTGCACTACGTAAGAAATTTCCTGCAAACTCTAAGTCTATTTTTGTTCACACAATATTTTAGAATTAAATTGATCAATATTTAAATTATTAAATTTTAAAATTAAATAAACTTCTTAGTATTTTTTGAGAAGGAATGGAAAAATTGGAGCTTAGATTTTGTCAGGACCTTCTTGCCTCTATCCTTTTTTATGTTTCCCTTCTTTCTCCTTTTTTTTTCTTCTTCTCTCATTGTAGTCCCTCGATGGTCAATGCCTTCAAAGGCCCACCGGTGAGCGGTGAGAGGAAGTAATATAGAGAGCAGTGTAAAGCTTTAATATATATAACCTCAAAGGTCTAGAACAAAAGGGGGAGGGGGCGCGAGTGTACCGCTCATTATTCTAGTGAAATATTACCAAATTAGTCAACTTTTGTAGCAAAAGATGTCAATGTTCGTAAGTCAAGCCAAAAGCATTTCAAAGTTAGAAGAAAAAAATTGTAGCTATTTGTAGTGAGGCAATGTTGTCCATTGTCACGCTAGGTCAATACTCTCCCTCCCCCCTCCCCCTCTTCCTCTCGGTTGCCTGTCAGAGTGTTGCCTAATTGTCAAACTGACAAGCAGTGCATGGTCGGCTTACCTTTCTCTCTATGCGTCTTTTTTTTCAAAGGGAAAGGATAAATAGATAATCAGATAATAAGGTCTGTAACATATTCTATGACCATCTTCTGTATTAAGATAAAACTTAGGACCAAATTCGAATCAAATCGGTTCAATGTGATCGGAGTGGAAATAGTAGCTATTAAACATACATACAAACAGACATTCTCATTGAAATATTACAAAGTTGGGAAGATATTTCCCTTTACAGGCGAGCCCGTCTTTAATTACGCTTAAGACAACATTTGTTTTTTTTTCTTCGTTCATAGGTAGAAAAGGTAAAATAGTTTTGGCTGGGCTGAGGGGAAAATACCTTAATCAAAAAAAAGGACTCTCACCTCACCTTTTTTGGCTTCCATTTAGGAAAAAAAACTATACGAGTATGAGCGTGCATGGCACGCAAACTATAGCTTCCCTCACAGGTAGGTACGGTAGCTATTAATGGTAGTTGGCGAGTGATCTTTCTCTCCATTTATATGCACATACACACACACACAATGATCACCTGTAAGTCACTTAAGTAAAAAAAAAGCAACAATTTGTTGTTGGCTTGTCTTTTAGCAGGTGAAAGCGATTGGTCGGTTTTCTTAGCTCACCACCAAGCATTAAATGCTTATGTATAAATATAACCAAATAATAATAACCAACTGTTTCTTTGTCTTCTGTCCTCTTTCACGATGTAAGTAGGCATTCATTGAAGAATGCTACTCTCTTTACCTACCACAGCATGCTGCGTGCAAGTGTGGTTGAAGTGCTAACAGCACAGCTATTACCTGCTAATGCACTTTGCAGTCCATTTGGTAAGCTTACTTTAGTCTCTCTCTCTCTCTCTGAAGTATTCTATCGTAAAAAGTTCTTTAGAAACAAGTCAATTCTTATTAGAATTAAATTCATTAGAATTTAAATTTTTATACTTTACATTAAATACTTTTTCAGCTTTATCTTTTGTAAAAAAATAGAGATGAAAGCTGGAGCTGGAGCTTGGGCTCTTCTGTAAGGGAGGGACCTTTTTTTCTCATCTCCTTTTTCTAATGTTTCCCTTCCTTCTCTTTTTTCCTCCAATTGAGGCCTCTCTCTCTCTCTCTCTCTCTCTCTCTCTCTCTCTCTCTCTCTCTCTCTCTCATTCTCTCTCGGTGGCCAACACCTTTGAAGGCCCTGGTGAGTGGGAGAGGTAACGAGATAGAAAACAGTATATAGGGAGTAGTGTAAAGTTTTAATATTGTAGCCCCTCAGGGCTAGAGCTGGGGGCGAGGCCGTAATTCCCTCACTGTTATAGTATATTCAATAAATATGTATATATATATGCATTGTGTATAAATATATATATATATATATATATATGTGTGTGTGTGTATGTGTGTGTGTGTGTGCTGGTGTATGTTTGTGTGTCGTTTTCTTTAATTCAAACGACTCTGCTTCAGTGAAACTCTCTCTCTCTCTCTCTCTGCCTGCTCTTGTGTCCTTTTGGCTTACTCCCCTTGGTTATCAGATGATCTTAATTATATAAACCCAAGAGTATAAAGATTGACAAATATGACATAGCCAATCGACAAGTGTCTGTTGCCAATCTCGTCTCCTTCTCGAGCCTTATCATATGTTAACCTTCTTTATGATTACTGACATCTATTTACTCATCACAAATAAGTTGTCCATTATACAATAGACTCAATCCATTCAAAACATATTGTTCTACTACTGCTTTATGTGACATTATATTGAAATTCACTCTACCGAGTCCGCGAACCATTAACACACAAACAGAAACAAGGAGGCAAGACGAGGCGGCGGGAAGAAGTAGAAGAAGAGGAAAAAGAAGAAGAAGAAGAAAAAGTGGAACATAATGAGCTTACATGACAAGAAAGGTGACAGTGTCGAATCTGACATTGACTCGCAAGAAGATGAAAAATTTCGAAAGCACAGCTTTGAATTCGATGATAAAATGAACACCGAAGACGAAGAAAGCACCACTCGATCAGCTAATGGTAAAACTAAACTTAGGCGCTATGATAGTATTGGTAATCATCTTCGAAATGTTAAATCAAACCTTGAAACAGATTGGCATTTTCGGCTACATGTCCTTTCTGCCATCATAATTCTAATCCTTGGCATTGTTCTAATATCCATTGGCATTCGCATACTAGTGGTAACATTAAGCGATACAGAGGTAATCTGTGAGACTAGTGAATGTCTTGATGCCTCATCAAGAATTCTTCAATCGCTTAACACCTCAGTCGATCCATGCAACGATTTCTATAGCTATGCCTGCGATGGCTGGGTAGCCAAAAATATGTTTATCGATCGGCAAGGTTCATTTACGGTACGTGAAAAGAATCGTGAACAAATCTACAACTCTTTACGGAAAGATCTCGACGAGATACCATACCATTTAAAAGACAATGATCCTTATTTTAAAGTGAAACGATTCTACCTTTCTTGCATGGATGTTGAAGACATTGATTATTTAGCAATACGTATGTTTGAACATGAGATACAACAGGTGAAAGGCTGGCGTATACTTGGCAGCTGGAGTGTACAGAACTGGGACCAGGCGCTGGTTGTTGAAAAGTTGCAAAAAACCTATGGTGTCGATGTCTTTTTCAAGATTACTGTCGGTAGCGATGATCTTGATCCTAAATTGCATCCTATTATAAAGGTAAGACATTCGATAATCGATTAATCGCAATAGAAATAATAATAATAATGTTTATTTTTAGATCTATCCATCGTCGCTTGGTCTACCATCGCCAAGCTATTACTTCGACCCAAAGTATAAAAACATTGTCGAAGCATATAAGCAATACATGCGCGAAACGGTTAAAATATTTAAACGTACCACTGAGCTTCAAGCGCAAACATTTGCTGAAGTTATTTTCAATTATGAGAAAAGAATTGCCGAAATATTACCAGAAAAGTCTGACTATATTAAACCATCGAAAGTTTTCAAAAGGCGTTACGCTATTCGTGAGCTTAAAAGCTTGGCGCCTTCGATCAAATGGAGCAATATATTGTTGAACTATTTTCCAGCTGGTAGGCTCAATGATAATACTCGTGTATTGTTAGCCTTTGAACATTATTTTGCAAACATTTCCAATATTATCTCAACAACTGATAATTCGGGCTTGAATGATTATCTTATTTGGCAGCTGATCAACACCTATGCTCCATATCTTTCCAATGAATTTCGTATTGTTTATAGTAATTTTCAACAGGCACTTCATGGCCAGGCAGCAGTGGTCAATCTAAAGGAAGAGAATCGATGGAAATTTTGTTTGGATGTTACCTCGAAATTCTTTGGCTTTGCCCTCTCCTCATTATATATCAACAATCGAATCAATGAGATATCAAACATTACCATTCAAACTAAGGCCGAGATTGTGAATGCAATCAAGGAGACAATCATCAATCGGAATGATATCTTTGTATGGAATAAGAATGAGATGTCTCGCCAAATGATCGATCTAAAGATAGGCCAAATGGAGGTGGGTGTTGGGCAGCCAAATTTTGTATTGAAACAATATTTGGATGAATATTATAATGAATTCATAATTGGTGTCAAATTTTTGACGAATATCATCGAAGCTATTGCACATTCCCAGAAAAAGATGGAAATGGTATTGAATGATCGAAAATATTTAGATTTCTTATGGCCCGTCAATCCACATGATGTTAGTTTGGCATATGATTACTCAAGCAATAAACTATTCATTCCCATTGGTTTACTTCGTGAACCATTCTACGATCTCAATGACTTGAAGGCAATTAAATTTGGTACTATTGGATTCCATGTGGCCTTCAATATGCTCAAAGCATTCGATCTGACCGGCTTATATTATGGTCCACCCGATGGCCGCCTTAATTATAATAGTTCGTTTGCCAACGATATTACATTACGCCAAGGACTTAGCTGCTTAAAGAAGGAGTTGAATATCTACAATGCCAACGTTAATTATCGATACGATAAGGTTTGCTTTGTCTTTTGCTTTATGCTTATTCCAATTGAAACTAATTATTGTTCTATGTTATCATAATAGATAAACGATACTCTCTCATCAACTTATATCGATTTCGGTGCCCTTCGAGTAGCATGGCTTGCTTATCAAGCTTATGTTAATCGTCATTCCGATGAAATGGTCTTACCTATTCTTAAATATGACAACAATCAACTATTTTTTATATCATTGGCTCAGGTAATCATTTCAATCTCAATCAATCAAACCATATAATATGTCCATAATTAATTAATTAATTTCTATATTAAATCAATAGACGATGTGCGGTGATTATCGAGAGGAGATCTATTCATCTGTTTACCATCTTCAAACAAGGAATCAATTACCCGATCCGATCCGATTGAATAGTATCGTTCGGCAAAGTGATGTATTCAATGCTGCCTTCAATTGTCATAGGAAAGAGCCAATTCGGAAGTGTTACCTATGGAATTGATTGGAGATGTCCCTTCCTTCCTTTCTTCTTCTTTCAGTACAACTTTGTGAACGCTAGTCAGCGAACATCCATTCATTGCTTTAAACTTTACACACTCATCACACCCACCACCACAGCCATGCCCAGACGTTTCATACTGCACTTATATTATTCTTAACATAAACCAAATTCAATAAATGTTTTTCTTTTTTTTTCGTTATAATTTTTGAAATATACTTTTATTATATAATAGATGTTAAAAAAATTCTTAAACAGTTGTTTGAACTGGTGGTTCGTAACCTTCTGGTCGATCAACTTTCACCGAAGCCTCACCTTCTTTGGTTGGAGCAGCAGTGGCAGCGGCGCCACGTCCTTCACCGTGCATCTCCAACAGCTTGCTCAAATCGAACTTAGGCTTCTTGAGCACCTTCACTTTACGGATCATAACGTCGTGCAATGGGTAGATCGAATGGCATGCCTTCTCAATGTCCTTGGCGATCGAGTCAGGAATCAACTTGAGCACCACATCCTTTAAACCAAATGTTTGGACGTTTCGGGTGATAATCTCCACCATCTTCTTGCGAATAGAACGCACCTTGGTAGTCTGGGCGTAGCTAGTTTTCTTAATCTGATGAGGCCACTTGCGAGTGAAACCAATGCAAAAGAAGCGCAGTAGATAGCCATCGGTGGTGCGAACATCTACGTGCGTCTCGATAAGAGTTTGCCATTTCTTTACCATCGAGCGAAGCTTATCGGTAGTCAAGTCCATACCATGAAAGTTGGTAAGAATTTGGCGACCTTGGACCTCTTCGGCAATAAGACGGAACTTCTTGTAGGCAATCTCGTCATACTGTAAATCAGCAAGAGAAACTTCAAACACACGACCTGTGAAATATATTAAATTTATTAGAATTCAATGAACAAAAAAAGTAAACCCAAAACACTCTACTTTAGGTAATAAGCTGACAAAGAGTTCAATCCAAAGATTGTTATCGTTTGTAATCGACTAACAGCTAGGATTACAAAATTGTTCATAGTTTTCAAACTATCAACACTATCATTTGTAAAACTAATAAGAACTTTGAATCATAAGAACAATTATATAATTCTAAAGGAGATAATCCAATACAAAATAAAAAGGATGATAGTGTTCAATAGTATAAAAACATATCTCAATCATTGGAATGAACTATAGGATTTAACAGCTCTTTTCTAAATTACAAAAACAAAATGATAACATAATCACTTACCCTTTAAACCTTCCGAGGCAATACGAGTACCCTGGGTTCGATTTACCAATGTTTTGCCAATATTTCGATTAGCAAAAGTGGCCGGTCCCTTGATATCATACCATTCTTTACGGGTGAATGGATCGACAATCTTCTTCTTGACACCCTTCTTACCACCTTTGCTCAAACCCTTATTTTTACCAACAGCCATAGTTCAAAAAAGAATCACTAAACAAGGAAAGGAAAGAAAAGAATTGAATTAAAATGTTTAAAAAAAATTTAAGAAAAAAATAAATTGATAAAACATACAATAGGAAAAACAAGCACACAACGAAGCGACAGAAGAAAAGGAAGAAGGAAACGCTCACACCACACGCTTACAAAACGTGTTGACTATCGATTGTTGACACGACACTATCGATTATCAAAACATTACTTTTACAAAGTTTCTCACTTTCCCGAAACACTTTTTTTTTTCATTTATAAATTTAATATTTTTGTTTTTATTTTAACAATTTAAATTTTTAAATTTTTATCAAATTTAAGTATACATTTGTTTATTTATATTTGAAAATGTCAAACATCCCATTTATGATCCAAATAAATAGATCAATTTTTAGATTGATCATAGATTGACTTCATCTGATAGATGGCAAATTTAGTAGCAATGTTGAATGGTGTGGTTTTGGATGAGAATTCCTCTTTTACCATTTTGGCTTGTGATTCATCACTACCAGCATAGATCGATCCATTTGGTACTAGATTCAATTCAAATAATGTCGATGCCTCGGATAGGATTGTTTTAGGTGGTGTAATGAAAAGATGTATCTTTTCCTGTTTAGTATACTTTTGGAGGACATTCAAAACATTGGCAACAGTATCGTTTGGTTTAAACATTGCCTGCAATACCAGCCGATCGTAAGGTAATATTATACGTAATAAAGTTTTTTCAAATTTTTCTTGCTTTATCTTTTCTCGTTGTTCTTTCAATTTTTTTGTTTCAAGATTATTCTCGGTATTGCCAACGCTAACGATATTAAAGTATAAGAATAAAAACAATTATTAACAATAAATTATTATCATTGAATATTATATATTTACATTTGACGTTGAAGTTGATGAAGAATATAACGAAGATCATTGACAGTATGTTCGAAAAAATCATCGGGTAAATCCTGATCAATAAATGTTGGTGAATCGGTTAGCGAATAGAATATCTCCTCATTCACACCACCAAGTGAAATCAATTTAGATTGAAAATCTATATCGATTGTTTCATCAATAGTTTGTTTACATTTTTCAAATAATATCTCTTCTTCAGCCTTTGTTTTTATTACTTTGGAAGCATTCAAACAAACGATAGCTTCATTCTTAGGCTCCGTTTTGTTCTTATTCAAATATTTTGATAGAATATCTTCTGAGACAAATTTTTTAGTAACTTCAGTAATACCATCGCTTTTCCCATCGGATGATGATGATGATGTTGATGGTTTAGGTTCATTATCAACTTCCATTGGTTCAACATTAGACGATGATGACGGCATCTTGTCAGCTTTGGCTTCCTCTATTTTGATTACCTCTTTAGTTGGCTGATCTTTTCCCAACGATTCATTAATTGGCTCAGGTTTTTTAAATTTAATATTCTCCACAAATTTTTGGCTATTATCTGCCTCAATCGATCGTGAATTCATACGAAGTATGATACGACCATTGTAAATGCCCATCTGTTTCAAAGTAGTTTGTTCAAGAACATTTCTACCTTCAAACTAAATAAACAATAACCAATTAAGAAAGGATCAAATAAATCAATTAAAATGAATGAACAAACCTGTCGATTAAGATAATTAATCGATAACATCCTATCATTATCGAAAACATCCTGACTATCCTCACGAAAGAGTGTCTCAATAATATTCCAAAGTGTATCCGCTGAGGTGAAGTCGCCCATCTTTCTGGCTCGATCACTGAATTGAATGCAAATGGTTACCTTTTGTTGTTCATTACCTTTCTTACTTTCATCATGGACCAAATGGATCTCACTGTTCAATGGAATGCTAGCAAGACGAAGTGTTAGACCCAAATCGACCGGTTTATTATTACGACTAAGTTATAATAAACAAACAAAAATAATACAATCGATTAGCTGCTGGAGAAGAAAAGTGGCCAACAATGGTGTATTTTCCAATCAAATTATACTTACCGAAGATTATAACAACTTGAATCTAATCCTTTGTTGGTGCATACCTTCTCTAAAATCTATTAAAAATAAAAGGAAACAATAAAATTTAGTTTCAAGCTGATTTATTTAAAGTTAAAGTTAAAATAAAATAATAAAAAAAACAAAAACAATTAATTAGTTTACTATATTAAATAGTTTGTAATAATCGAGGGATGGGGGGCGAGAGAGAGAGAGAGAATGGGCTAAACAATCGAATGATCATGATCTTTGATGTAAATTGTTGTCTTAAATAAATTTATAATAATAAGTATTATCACAAAAGTAATGCTCTCGGCTAATATGTTCAATGACACGACCAAATAAAAGATGTGTGGCTAAATTAATAGCATCATCTCTCGTCTCCGTTAGCTTCTTCTTAAGAAGCCAATCAATCAATTGATAGCCACGAAAGTAGATACGCTCATTCGAGGTATCATTCAATGAGAAGGCGATCTCATCGATGAATTCTTGCATATGCTTATCACGAAAATTATCGCACAATACAAAGGTATCCGCATTGAGCCGCTCTGTTGGTGGTAGATAGATACCATTCTGATGTTTTAGCTTAAAGAATCGATATAATTTTAATAATATCATATCGGTATCGAAGCCGAAGAATATAAGCAAAACCAAGCCAAGGCTGAAGACGAGTAGAATGTCGAAGAATTCAATCTCGATTAAGATGCCATTCATCTTTTCGGAAAAGAATTGGCATACCTCAATGGCCAAATGTACCATTATTGTTAATAATAAAAACATTAAAAGATAAAGATGCTGATAGATTTGATGAAAATTATGCGACAATGGCTCATCCTGAAACGGTGATGGATTCAATTCCATACCGTCGATTGCCTCTTCAATGTCTTGTTTATACTGTCTTAATCGACTACCACAGGTTTTAGCACCAGAGCATATACTATGGCAACGATTATTGCAGGTATCCTTAAAATCATCCGAATCTGAATTAGGTTGTAATGCTAGATAAAGATCTTCAACTTCAAGTACTGAAGAGCTGGATATACAACGAACTCGTTTCGGTCTATTATCATTCCTTCCAGTGGACGATGTAGCCATCTTTACACTATTATTAGCTGTTCCTGCTGAGCTTGTTGTCGCCCTAGGTGTTATGACAACTGGAACTTCCACTGTTTGAGGTATCGTTGTATCCTCTTCCTCCGTTTCATTCTTCAATGGTCCATAATTAGAATCTTGAGATTTGTATTGGCGTAAAAAGATCAAGGCAATCAATGAAACAAGAACGGTAATGATGGACATAATGATCGATATAAGCATATTAACTTTATCATAACCATAATAAAGATTGATCAAGGAGTATGATTCCAGACGTGGTAAACGATTAAATGTAAAGGTTAAGAATAGAATGTAGATTAAAATCGATAAAAGACTTGAATAAAGTAAACGATCCGAGATGAGTAATGCATAGCAAAGGCTCTTATAATAAAGTAATACCATCAGAATCGATAAACAGCATGTCCATAATTTCAATGAAAAGAAGCCAACACTGAATAGAAAATATTGCACAACCGATGTATTAGTTGAAAAGATAACATTATCAGCATCATTAAATTTATAAAGTATTCCACCAATCAATATTAAAAGATGGGATACCAATATCTTAAAGGTACATCGATGAGTAATCGAACGAAGGCGGAAAGCATAGAAAAGATTGAACATAAAGAAAAGTGATGCTATCAAGCTGATCAAACTGGTGAAAAAGATCGTCTCAAATAAATCTTTAATGAGTATATTATAATCAATATTTAATGATAAACGTATCATGTTTACTGATATAAACATTAAAGGTGCTGAGAAAAGTGTTGATATAACCAAACCAGTTGAGATGACAATCGTCTCCAAATTATAGAATGTAGAAAAGATATAGACAGTTGGTGCGGCTGGAATTGTTCCATAAAGGAAGGCAAAATCGGATGATATTGAAATATTTTTGGAATATGATGGAAATAGATCCACATGGATGACCAAGGCTCGATTCAATAAAGGCATTAGAAAGATTTTCACTGATACCAGAACGAGCGTTATCAATAAATGATGGGAGAAATTTTTGAATAATTTAAAATTACCATATAGATTTATACCAAGTAAAAATAATGCAATGGATGTAAAAGATTGGGATAAAGATGTTATAATAGGAACGATCACCGTAGGTAACTTATTACCAGTAATTATATTCAATAATAAACCGAAGAAGGTGGCAAATATAATTGGATTGATCAATATCTTTTGTAATATTATCTTCAAAATGAAACAATATCTTTTCATTCGACTTATGTCATTATTATTATTCGCAATATTCTTGCTTATCTCAATAAGGAAAAGACTGATGGGATTCAATACAAGCAATTGAATCGGTGCCAGTACATAAAGATAATTGGCTAAAGAATTCTTATCATTACCATAGAGTGATATAAAGAGTGGATAACCTAAAGCAAAATCATTACTTTGGGTACAAAAGATGGCATAAATCGATGATCTTTGAGTTGCTAAACATTTTGTTGAAGAATGATAAGAAAGCACATAGGTTATGATAAAGACAAAGATAAATACTAAACATTTGGAGATGAAAATACAGCCAACCAAATTAAGATCAATATTTTCAAATGATAATGAAACAAATGAATAGATAATTAAAGCTGGTAATGAAAAATAGGAAACAAAAATATTCAATCCACGAGATTCTTGTGGACCGATCAATTGAAATCTTCTTGAAAGGTAGCCAATGATGATTAGGCCAAAACATTGAAGATTAACTGAAAGTAGATCGGAGATATCGAATTGTGATGCCATTATAGATTTGTAATGGCAATGACAATGGATGAAACAATAATGTTTGTTGATGGTAGTACAATGATTATTATTAACAACAAAATGGTCTTTCTCGTTATATGCTATACAAAATATTCTTTACTTCTTATTTGATTAATATATATATTATATATATATATATTAATCTATAGAATTGAAAAGAAAACAATAAAATGAAGTGAATAGCTTATATGACAGGAATTTAATAAACATTGGAATGCATTGCCATTATAAAATGACAACTATTGGTAGAGGTTGAATAAAAGGAGAAAGAAGAAGAAGATGATGAAAAGGATAATGTTCGAGAGCAGCTTTTGGGGTGGGTTTGGAAATGAATTAATAAATTTTGTCCTCCCCCCTCCTTTCAATCATTAATTTATCAATAACAATAAAAAGATATATAGAGAAAAGAAAGATAATGGAATGAAAAATAAAAAAAAAACTCATGAAAACTCAATGGAATGTTGTTCCATTTTAGGATGTTTTTTGTTTTTGTTAGCATACCTCGGAAAGTAATGTATTCACTGTCGATTTAACCGACAATCTTCTATTATCTGGTAGAATAATGGTAATAGACATTGTTGCCAACTTTTAGATGAGAATGAAGATGAGATGGATGAAGACAAAAGTGATCTACTTTTAGTAGTTTCCTTTCTTTGGTTGATTGACAAAAAAAAATATAAAGTGTTAGAAGTTGAAAGATATAGAAGAAAATAAAAAAAAAGAAAATAGCTAGTCACGTAAGTCACCAGTAGCATTGATATAGCTTTGCCAATGTATACATTTTCCTTTACTACTATTGCGTCATCTTGTTAACCTTAAGGAAAGTTATTTGAGTTGATTTTAATTATTATTATTATTAGTTGATGCTGTTGAATATTAAGATTATAATTATTATTATTATATATTATATATTAAGATGATCAAGGTTAGAATTGAGATATATATATAAATCGATTCATTTGGATAATGATTGTAGTAGGATACGTTTGTAATGGAATCGAATGGAAATGTCATATTTAAGTACTCTCTCTCTCTCTCTCTCTCTCTCTCACTCTCTTTCTCTCACTCTCTCCCAGAAATATTTCGAGGACACGTCATCTGTGAAGTGGACGAGGCATGCTTTGTGTTTTCAATGATTGTCTTCTTCTTCCGTATTACCGCCAGTGTTTTTATTTAGAAAGTGAATTATATCATTTGTTTTCATTTTCATTCATCTCTTTTTTATAGTTATATTTAAACATTAAATTCTCATTCCTTTTAAACAATCATGATTAATATTGAAAATTTTAGTAATGCTACTAAGCAAAAGAAGATATCATCCCATAGTCACATTAAAGGATTAGGCCTTTCGGATGAGGGTAATGTTGTCAATGATCAATGTGGACTTGTGGGACAGAACGATGCTCGAAAGGTATTTGTTTATTGTTGTCATTCTATTCATTTGAATAATCTTAATAATAATTTTTTTATTATTATTTTATTAGGCTGCTGGTGTTATTGTTGATTTGATCAAATTGAAAAAGTTGGCCGGTCGGGCTGTTTTACTTGTAGGACCACCGGGTACTGGTAAGACAGCATTGGCTTTGGCTATTTCTCATGAACTTGGCAACAAGATTCCTTTTTGCCCTATGGTTGGTGGTGAAGTCTTTTCGGCTGAGGTGAAGAAAACGGAAATTTTAATGGAAAACTTTCGACGAGCCATTGGATTGCGAATAAAGGAGGTGAAAGAAGTCTATGAAGGTGAAGTTTTTCAAATAACACCTTTCGAAACTGATGACAAGGTGGATGGCTTTGGAAAGCAGGTTCATTATGTTACCATTGGATTGAAAACAACTAAAGGTTCGAAACAATTGAAATTAGATCCTACCATTTATCAAGAGATACAAAAACAACGAGTTGAAGTTGGTGATGTAATCTATGTCGAAGTAAACAGTGGTTCACTTAAAAGACTTGGTCGATCCGATTCATTCGCCACTGAGTTTGACATCGAAGCTGATGAATATGTTCCCATACCAAAGGGAGATGTGTATAAGAAGAAGACAGTCATTCAAGATGTCACACTCCATGATCTAGACTATTCCAATGCTCATCCTAAAGGTGGACAAGATGTTCTCTCTATGATGAGCCAGATGATTAAACCCAGAAAGACCGAAATCACTGACAAACTTCGTATGGAAGTTAATAAACGAGTGAATAAATTCCTTAGCGATGGCACAGCTGAGTTGGTCACTGGTGTTCTTTTTATCGACGAAGTTCACATGCTCGATCTTGAATGCTTCACTTTCCTTTCAAAGGCATTGGAATCAGAAATTGCACCCATCGTCATTTTAGCCTCGAACAGAGGTAATTGTGCTGTAAGAGGAACCGAAGATATTGCCCCACATGGTATTCCATTGGACTTTCTCGATCGCACCGTAATAATTAAGACTGTCGCATATACTGCTGATGAGATATCAAAGGTAACATTTTGTTGGTCTCAATTATATTATTATTCTTATCATTATTATTATTATTATTATAGATTCTAAGAACTCGTGCCAAGGTGGAAGGAATTCAAATAAGTGAGGAGGCGTTAACAGAATTGGCCGCTATGGGTTTCAATAAGACACTTCGTTACGCTGTACAGCTGTTGAATCCAGCTGCTCAATTGGCTCAAGTAAATTATAAACAAACCATTGATGTTACCATCTTGAAGGAAGTTAGCGATCTATTTACTGATTCTAAAGAGTCATCTCGATTATTATCAGAGAATCAATTGTATTATTCATAAAAATTAACATTTTTTTTTGTTTTGCCAGTATGTATATATATATATATATTTTATCATTCATATGAAATCATTTAATGGTCAAAAAGTAATCTCTCTATTTTTCTCATTTCTGTGTTTTTTTTTCCTTCTCTTTCATCAATCATCACCACAAACATACGATAAGATTCTCTAAGATTATTAAATATATAAAAGAACAATAATAATTGAACTGTTTCGAAGTATAATATTTGGGTAAACAATGTTGTGTTGAGGTTATTGATATATCAATAGAATGAGAATAAACTTAAATTTCAATGAATACAATGGACATTAGCGTTGATTAGTATCGATGTAATTCAATGAAAGAGAGAGAGAGAGAGAGAAAGAGAGAAAATAAAAAGAGAAAGTGGCAAGAGCATGTCTTATGGTGAATGCCCACGTCTTCGCCTGCTAAGGTACATCGTGCAATGTTCAGAAGGCAGTGAATCAATTGAATAAGTTAGTGAAAAGTAGTAAACAAAGCTGTATTTTGTAGTATTTCTTCTTTAGCACCTCACAAAGTTATATATTTTCATATTTTTCTTTTATCAGTCCCAACTTGACAGCCACAGTGCCAGAAGCAAAAGAAAAAGAAAAAGACAAGGGAATGATATTCATTCCCACCCAATCGATCTACAAGCCTAAGCCTCACTAAACCGATCAGTAGAGAGAACAAGCGTCCTCATACACTAACTACTCTTCACTACTTATTGATCACATCGACATATACAAGCAGACATTGTACTTTCTTTTACACACTATCTTTCTCTCTTTCTCTCTCTCTCTCTCTCTTTTTCTCTCTTTCTCTTCCTCTCTCTCCCTCTCCCTCCTTCCTTATTTCACTTTTTTTTTCGTTGACATCTAGTCTAGACTAAATCTATATTTGATTCTACCATCTTTTTTTTTCTTCCCATTTATTGCTCATCCCTTCCGTGAAGTCATAGACAGTACATTGGGATAGAAGAATGTTCCTTCGATTATACAATATCTTTCTCTTCGTTATCGAGGTATTCAACCTGATCTTCCTGGTGACAAGCACAATGCTGAGTCCCGTAGTGCGAGCAATACAAAGGAATACGGCTAAAAATGTTCGAAATAAGATTGTCCTTATCACTGGTGCCGGTAACGGCATTGGACGTGAATTGGCGCTTCGTTTTGCTCACTCCGGTGCGATAACAATTCTTTGGGATTTAAATGAGGTCTAGCACGATTTGTTCACATGATCATTTTTTTTCTTTAATTTTTTTTTGTCTTTTATTTTTAATTTACTTTCATTTAGTATGGCTTAAAGGAGACAGCTCGTATAATGGAGATGAAAAATATTAAAACAAATTGGTTTGTGGTTGATATTAGCGATGAAAGACAAGTGGAAGCCGCCGCCATTCGGGTTCGTAATGAAATTGGTGATGTAGATATTCTCATCAACAATGCTGGAATCGCTCCATGTGAACCATTCAAAGAGCTCGAAAATCATAAGATAGTTCGCATCTTTAACGTTAACATATTGGCACATTTTTGGGTATTTTATATATTTTTTTTTTGATTAATTATTCCTATCAATCTAATATGTTTTCATTGTGTGTTAATAAAATTAGACTGTTAAACAATTCTTACCAGCCATGGAGAAGAATAATTCAGGCCATATTGTGGCCATTGCCTCATCGGCAGGTATCATGGGAAGTCCTTACTTTACAGCTTATGGGTAAGATGGAATATTGTTCAATTATGATTGTATAAAGTAATCGATTCCTTTTCACTATTTCTAGGGCTAGCAAACATGCTGTTGTTGGCTTTATGAAATGTCTCTACGAGGAAATGGATGTTAATTCACAGATTAAATTGACCACGATTTGCCCATTAGGTATCAGCGGTACGGGTATCGATATACCAACTAAGACTAGATATCCACGTCTATTACCAATCATGGAGCTTGATTATGCTGTTGAAAATATCTATGAATCAATCTTAAGAGAGGAGGAATTCGTCATTCTACCCTACACCTTCAAATGGATCTATCGTTTCATGAGGTGAGTCAATGGTTGACCAATGACTAAATGATTATTCTATTTAATGATTCATTTCCTTTTTCTGATTGATGTGATTATGTGATGCTAGCATCTTTCCAATGAATGTTGCTAGCTCAATATGGAAATGTTTAGATTACGAAGTTGTACCTAAAGGAGTCTATGCTCCAATCGGTCGAGCACATTACTATAATCGAAAGATATCGACAAATAGTCGTAAGATATCCAATCATTCCAATCATAATGGAAGGAACTAATGTCTATTTTTTTCATATGTCAACCTTGAAATTTATATTTTTCTATTATTCTTATATTACACTTTTATTTTTCATTGTTGTACATAAACTATCCATTTTATTAAATATTTTATTTTCTTCTCTTTTTTTTCATCATTATTATACAAATGTTATCTTTGAAGATAATAAAATGAGCTAATGCTTTGAGACTAAGGAAGTGATAAATAAATATCTATCAGCTGCATTGTATAAACCGTGCTTCCTTAGATATTTTTCAAATGAGTACAACCTTCAACGTATAAAGTGTTGTTTAATGGCAGCTTTATTTATTATTTTCCTTATCTTCCACCATTGATTTAATGTTTGAAGATATAAAGTAAATTTAAAATGTACAAAAATGAACAATAATAATAATAATACTACTAATAATAATAATTCAAATGAAAATTATGACATCGATGCCATTGGTGAGAGTGTCTTCTCGAAACAATGGATACTTAATTGCTTACTTAATGCTGCCACTGTAAGTGTTGATCGATTAAATTGTTTGTTCTACTATTATTATCATTTAATATCGATTCATTTTAAATTGCTCTAGTTTATAAACAATGATGAAGGTGTTGATAATGTTGATTCGAAAATTGATGAAATTGAGGAGGAGTTATGCCTTCTTTGGGATATGACTTCGAATGAAGATGTTCAAGGATTTCTATTCCATCACAAGGCACATGAACTTTTTGGTGTTTGCCTTTTGAAGACAGACTCTCCTCGTTTAGCTGTATGTTGTTTGTTTGTTGTTGAAATCTTCCTAACTTGATTAATATTGAATTCAATTCTTTCTATTGTAGGAAATATTCATTGGTATTCTAGGAAATTTATGCTATAATCATGATATTGTGGAATGCATATCAAATGATACTGAACTATGGTAAATGACATTTTATATAAAATAATTTTAACAAAAACAATTATACAACTTTTTTATTTTATCATCTAGTGCCAACATATTAGATCTATTATCGTCCAGTGATGTTCCATTCCTTATACAAATGATTCGTTTTTTGAATACTATCATCTACAAGCAAAAAGAAAAATGGATTGCTATCATTAAGGACCATAGTGAAACATTTTTTCAATCGATTCAATATCTTTTTGCCAATGCATTAAATGTTGATTTACTCAAACTATTGTTTCAATGTGTTAATCAACTATTGTATTCGGATGATCAATTCAGTGTTCTATGGCTTCGAAGTAATCGTGAGAATAATTTAATACGCTCACTTTGTCAAGCATGTAATCAATTGATTTCATCGATTGAGTCAGATATAAACGAGCCAAATGATTGGTCTGATCTACCAGCCGAAACATTGGATTTTTATTATAATTTTTGGCTTATAATACAAATGTTGTTCGATGCTGAGCCGGAGCCAATACCACGAACATTTAAAAATAGCCTAAATGATCTACAAAAATTATTCTATCATTTCAAACACTTTTCGAACGAGTCAAACAAATGTTTATCATCTTATTCAGCTGCCTGCCTTTTCCTTGTTACCTTGGACAAGTTAACCTCGGAACAGAGCGAAAATATCGATCTAAGGGAATATAAAAAAGGCTTCATTAATAATTCTACTTGTCAGGATACGCTTAATTATTTCAAGAACGTTTGTTCACAGAATGAGAACTCATTGGACGAGATCTATTCAATAACATTGAAGAATATAAACGATTTTGAGAAAGCTGTTGGAATTTTTTGATTGAATTAAATGAGGAGGAGGAGAATGAGATGAAGAAGAAGAAAAAGAAGAAGAAAAAGAGGAAGAGGAAGGAGGAAAAAGAAGTATATAAAAAAAAACTTATTTCCTAAATTGTATTACATTTGTCGGCCAACCAAAATGTTTAATTAAAAATGAATTCAAAGTTTAAAGGGTTGACGAATTAGTCAAGCGTTAACGAAGAGCGTCAGAAGTAATTAATGAAACGATTCTAATGATGGTGATTGATTGAAGGAAACATTTAAATGTACTTCAATATTTTTTTTTAATATTTATTATTTATTTATTAAGGAAATTCGTTTAAAATAAAGAAAATATAAAGATGGAAAAAAAAGGAAAGAAATGAAAAGAAAAACATTGTGTCAATAAACGTTCATTTGTTCACCCTGATGGTTTATTGCTTATAATAAACAAAGGAAGAAAGAAAGAAATAGTGATGAATGTATTGATTATTATCTTCTCATCATTTGCATCAATGATCATATTTTTTTTTGCTAATATATATTTGTATACCTATTTTAGTCTACCTTATTAGATCAGATACAAGAAGTTGTCTTTCTCTTCAAGTAAATTTATATATATATTGATTATTATTTGGCCACGATTCATATTTGTCTCGTTATCTGTAGTTATTTTGTCCTTCTCTTTCTCTCCCCTTCCCCTCTCTCTCCTCTCCGCTGTCGCTCCCCCTGCTTTTGTTTTAAACGAATTTTCCTTTTAAACGAAAATGATTACTATTAGGTAATAATAGTAATTACCTATCAATGGATTAATTTGATTGCTTGCATATGTTGTTTCATCGTCGTCACGTAGGCATTGGTATTTCAATTTTTTTTTTCTTTCTTTCTTTCCTTTTTCTTATAATATTTCTTCTACTTCGTCTTCTTTTATTATCTATTATTGCTTGAACAACAACAACAACAACAAAAAAAGAACAAATAAAACAATTGATGAAACATTAGAAGCAGCAGCAACAGCAGCAATTAATATATATCTATATCTATATATATATATATATATATATTTGTATATAATGATCAAAGAAAAATAAATTAAGCCCAATACCTATCGTACCACGAACAACAAACGATAAAGGATAATAGAAAGAAGAAAGAAGAAAAGAAAACAAGATAAAATAAATAAATGAACAATCTATTGTCATCGGATGAAGTAATGTCCTCATAAGCTATCTGATCATTTCGATGTCATTTCAAATAGTAAAACACTAAAACTGTATTTAGGTGAACATAATTTACATTACATTTTACTTGTTCGTATAATAATAATAATAATAATAATAATAATAATACTATTACAAAAAAAAGGTAATGCTTTTAGTTGTGATTTAGGAACAAGTTTGATTTTATTTGTATCGATTCCAAAACAGTGTTCAATATTTCAAAGATCAACAGGAAGTTAATCTTTATATATCTACATACATACATACATATATATCATCGTCCTTGTGGCCGTTACTATTGCTTTGATTATTTTGTTTGTTAAGGTCTCGGTTATTTATTCATATCGGAAAGCTACTTAACCCTGTCTTATTGATATTAATTGGAAATACAAAATGAAACGAAATAGTAATCAGATTTTACAATAATGTCATCGATTGGTTGCTGCCAAATAGTTTGTCTATATATTGTCGGCCACACTTATCGCTATGGATAGTTTTTGCCCGCCATTGATAGAATGTTTGGAAGTATTATTATTATCATTATCATTCATTTTGAATACTAAGTGAGAGAAAGAAAGAGAGAAAGAGAAAGAGAAAGAAAATTTGAAAGTAAAAAGAGAAAGTTGAAGCTTGTAATACTATGAATTTAATGTTTACTATTAATTATACTGTTCGTTTTTACTGTTGTTGTTATTGTTGTCGCCGTTGTTGTTGTCGTCGTCGTCGTCTTCGTCTTCGTCGTCATCGTGGTCGTCGTAGTTTGTGGTTCGATCACGAAGACATGCTCGATAGGCAACGATAATGTCGTTGATGCAAAGGGGAAAACAAAGAAGTAAAAGAAAAAAATTAAAGAAAGAGAGAAAGAGAAGAAGAGGGAGGAGGAGGAGGAAGCGGTGTGGATAGAAAGACATAGAGAATGAGAAAAGTTAATAAATAAAAGTGAGAAAATGGAAAAGGACTGTAAAAGAGAACTTAAGAGTAAAAGACTAAGTTTATCGGTGTACACAATCTTCAAACTCTCTTTCGGTCGTTCTCTCTCTTTCGGTCGTTCTCT
>CAJUYD010000090.1:0-34987 GCA_910591665.1 Ectemnius continuus
GTGATTCTGACAAAACTGAATGTTTTCTTCGCAAAATGAGGTAGAAAGCGTAATTTACTATGTTATTTACACATAATATGCATTTATAGCATGCCAATGGCGCTGGTAATCGAATGCTCTGGTTCTGCGCATCTCTAGTGGTGATTCTGACAAAACTGAATGTTTTCTTCGCAAAATGAGGTAGAAAGCGTAATTTACTATATTATTTACACATAATATGCATTTATACCATGTTAATGGGACTTGTAATCGAATACTCTTGTTCTGCGCATCTCTAGTGGTGATTCTGACAAAACCGAATGTTTTCTTCGCAAAATGAGGTAGGAAGCGTAATTTACTACATTATTTGCGCACAATATGCATTTATAGCATGCCAATGGCGCTGGTAATCGAATACTCTTGTTCTGCGCATCTCTACTGGTGATTCTGACAAAACTGAATGTTTTCTTCGCAAAATGAGGTAGAAAGCGTAATTTACTATGTTATTTACACATAATATGCATTAATACCATGTTAATGGGGCTTGTAATCGAATACTCTTGTTCTGCGCACCTCTAGGGCTGATACTGACAAAACTGAATGTCTTCTTCGCAAAATGAGGTAGAAAGCGTAATTTACTATGTTATTTACACATAATATGCATTAATACCATGTTAATGGGGCTTGTAATCGAATACTCTTGTTCTGCGCATCTCTAGTGGTGATTCTGACAAAACCGAATGTTTTCTTCGCAAAATGAGGTAGGAAGCGTAATTTACTACATTATTTGCGCACAATATGCATTTATAGCATGCCAATGGCGCTGGTAATCGAATACTCTTGTTCTGCGCACCTCTAGGGCTGATACTGACAAAACTGAATGTCTTCTTCGCAAAATGAGGTAGAAAGCGTAATTTACTATGTTATTTACACATAATATGCATTAATACCATGTTAATGGGGCTTGTAATCGAATACTCTGGTTCTGCGCATCTCTAGTGGTGATTCTGACAAAACTGAATGTTTTCTTCGCAAAATGAGGTAGAAAGCGTAATTTACTATGTTATTTACACATAATATGCATTTATAGCATGCCAATGGCGCTGGTA
Source organism: Ectemnius continuus (assembly GCA_910591665.1). NCBI lineage: Eukaryota > Metazoa > Arthropoda > Insecta > Hymenoptera > Crabronidae > Ectemnius > Ectemnius continuus. The sequence goes on from CAJUYD010000090.1 coordinate 1,089, forward strand.
ATCGAATACTCTTGTTCTGCGCACCTCTAGGGCTGATACTGACAAAACTGAATGTTTTCTTCGCAAAATGAGGTAGAAAGCGTAATTTACTATGTTATTTACTCATAATATGCATTAATACCATGTTAATGGGGCTTGTAATCGAATACTCTGGTTCTGCGCATCTCTAGTGGTGATTCTGACAAAACTGAATGTTTTCTTCGCAAAATGAGGTAGAAAGCGTAATTTACTATGTTATTTACACATAATATGCATTTATAGCATGCCAATGGCGCTGGTAATCGAATGCTCTGGTTCTGCGCATCTCTAGTGGTGATTCTGACAAAACTGAATGTTTTCTTCGCACAATGAGGTAGAAAGCGTAATTTACTATATTATTTACACATAATATGCATTAATACCATGTTAATGGGACTTGTAATCGAATACTCTTGTTCTGCGCATCTCTAGTGGTGATTCTGACAAAACCGAATGTTTTCTTCGCAAAATGAGGTAGGAAGCGTAATTTACTACATTATTTGCGCACAATATGCATTTATAGCATGCCAATGGCGCTGGTAATCGAATACTCTTGTTCTGCGCATCTCTACTGGTGATTCTGACAAAACTGAATGTTTTCTTCGCAAAATGAGGTAGAAAGCGTAATTTACTACATTATTTGCGCACAATATGCATTTATAGCATGCCAATGGCGCTGGTAATCGAATACTCTTGTTCTGCGCATCTCTAGTGGTGATTCTGACAAAACCGAATGTTTTCTTCGCAAAATGAGGTAGAAAGCGTAATTTACTATGTTATTTACACATAATATGCATTAATACCATGTTAATGGGGCTTGTAATCGAATACTCTGGTTCTGCGCATCTCTACTGGTGATTCTGACAAAACTGAATGTTTTCTTCGCAAAATGAGGTATAAAGCGTAATTTACTATGTTATTTACACATAATATGCATTTATAGCATGCCAATGGCGCTGGTAATCGAATACTCTGGTTCTGCGCATCTCTAGTGCTGATATTGACAAAACTGAATGTTTTCTTCGCAAAATGACGTAGAAAGCGTAATTTACTATGTTATTTACACATAATATGCATTTATAGCATGCCAATGGCGCTGGTAATCGAATACTCTGGTTCTGCGCATCTCTAGTGGTGATTCTGCCAAAACTGAATGTTTTCTTCGCAAAATGAGGTAGGAAGCGTAATTTACTATGTTATTTACACATAATATGCATTTATAGCATGCCAATGGCGCTGGTAATCGAATACTCTGGTTCTGCGCATCTCTAGTGGTGATTCTGACAAAACTGAATGTTTTCTTCGCAAAATGAGGTAGAAAGCGTAATTTACTATGTTATTTACACATAATATGCATTAATACTATGTTAATGGGGCTTGTAATCGAATACTCTGGTTCTGCGCATCTCTACTGGTGATTCTGACAAAACTGAATGTTTTCTTCGCAAAATGAGGTATAAAGCGTAATTTACTATGTTATTTACACATAATATGCATTTATAGCATGCCAATGGCGCTGGTAATCGAATACTCTGGTTCTGCGCATCTCTAGTGCTGATATTGACAAAACTGAATGTTTTCTTCGCAAAATGACGTAGAAAGCGTAATTTACTATGTTATTTACACATAATATGCATTTATAGCATGCCAATGGCGCTGGTAATCGAATACTCTGGTTCTGCGCATCTCTAGTGGTGATTCTGACAAAACCGAATGTTTTCTTCGCAAAATGACGTAGAAAGCGTAATTTACTATGTTATTTACACATAATATGCATTTATAGCATGCCAATGGCGCTGGTAATCGAATACTCTGGTTCTGCGCATCTCTAGTGGTGATTCTGACAAAACTGAATGTTTTCTTCGCAAAATGAGGTAGGAAGCGTAATTTACTATGTTATTTACACATAATATGCATTAATAGCATGCCAATGGCGCTGGTAATCGAATACTCTGGTTCTGCGCATCTCTAGTGGTGATTCTGACAAAACCGAATGTTTTCTTCGCAAAATGAGGTAGAAAGCGTAATTTACTATGTTATTTACACATAATATGCATTTATAGCATGCCAATGGCGCTGGTAATCGAATACTCTGGTTCTGCGCATCTCTAGTGGTGATTCTGACAAAACTGAATGTTTTCTTCGCAAAATGAGGTAGAAAGCGTAATTTACTATGTTATTTACACATAATATGCATTTATAGCATGCCAATGGCGCTGGTAATCGAATACTCTGGTTCTGCGCATCTCTAGTGGTGATTCTGACAAAACTGAATGTTTTCTTCGCAAAATGAGGTAGAAAGCGTAATTTACGATGTTATTTACACATAATATGCATTTATACCATGTTAATGGTGCTTGCAATCGAATACTCTTGTTCTGCGCACCTCTAGGGTTGATACTGACAAAACTGAACGTTTTCTTCGCAAAATGAGGTAGAAAGCGTAATTTACTATGTTATTTACACATAATATGCATTAATACCATGTTAATGGGGCTTGTAATCGAATACTCTTGTTCTGCGCATCTCTAGTGGTGATTCTGACAAAACCGAATGTTTTCTTCGCAAAATGAGGTATAAAGCGTAATTTACTATGTTATTTACACATAATATGCATTTATAGCATGCCAATGGCGCTGGTAATCGAATACTCTTGTTCTGCGCATCTCTAGTGGTGATTCTGACAAAACCGAATGTTTTCTTCGCAAAATGAGGTAGAAAGCGTAATTTACTATGTTATTTACACATAATATGCATTAATACCATGTTAATGGGGCTTGTAATCGAATACTCTGGTTCTGCGCATCTCTAGTGGTGATTCTGACAAAACCGAATGTTTTCTTCGCAAAATGAGGTAGAAAGCGTAATTTACTATGTTATTTACACATAATATGCATTTATAGCATGCCAATGGCGCTGGTAATCGAATACTCTGGTTCTGCGCATCTCTAGTGGTGATTCTGACAAAACTGAATGTTTTCTTCGCAAAATGAGGTAGAAAGCGTAATTTACTATGTTATTTACACATAATATGCATTAATACCATGTTAATGGGGCTTGTAATCGAATACTCTTGTTCTGCGCATCTCTAGTGGTGATTCTGACAAAACTGAATGTTTTCTTCGCAAAATGAGGTAGAAAGCGTAATTTACTATGTTATTTACACATAATATGCATTAATACCATGTTAATGGGGCTTGTAATCGAATACTCTTGTTCTGCGCATCTCTAGTGGTGATTCTGACAAAACTGAATGTTGTCTTCGCAAAATGAGGTAGAAAGCGTAATTTACTATGTTATTTACACATAATATGCATTTATAGCATGCCAATGGCGCTGGTAATCGAATACTCTGGTTCTGCGCATCTCTAGTGGTGATTCTGACAAAACTGAATGTTTTCTTCGCAAAATGAGGTAGAAAGCGTAATTTACTATGTTATTTACACATAATATGCATTAATACCATGTTAATGGGGCTTGTAATCGAATACTCTTGTTCTGCGCACCTCTAGGGCTGATACTGACAAAACTGAATGTTTTCTTCGCAAAATGAGGTAGAAAGCGTGTTCGGTCGCAGCGACCATAGACCAAGCGATTTAGCGGCGAAGCGAGTCGATAAGGGATTAGGAGCTCCGATGCCTAGTGCGGATCGCTAGGCATCGGCGCTGGCGAATTTCCTCCCTCTTCCCTCTGACGAGTGGTGGCAGCCCGAGCGACGTTGCGCGTCGCTCGCGGATTTTTCCCCTCTAGCTTCCGGCAACACGGCGTGTCGCTCGCTTCGGCCCTCTCTTCGATCCTCGATCAGCTGCAGCACGGACGTGTTTTTGTTTGCTCTCGGTTCGGATATCTTCGATTAACGGTCAGCTCGGGCTCCTCAAGTTTGTCTAAAACTTCGGTCAATCCTCGCTATCGGCTATCCAGTACGCGGAAATTCCGCAGTACTGCGTGTGCTACGGTTTTGGTGTTCCTCGCAACTCTTTATTGTGTTAACGGTGTTCCTCTGACGAGGTTGAATAAACTGTGAATTGTTCCTCAAAAACCAGACTAGTTACTTTCCGTCTCTCTCTCTCCTAACCCAGGTCCTCACGTAACATTTTGGTCCTTCGAGCCGGATCCTGGTGAGAGAGCTAGTCTGGTCAGTGCGGTTTCCTCACAGAGAAGTTCGGACTTTCCTCTGTGTCGGTTAACGGACGACAGTTCAAATTCGGACGGCCATCTTTCACCTCGGGTGAGTGCCTCAGTGCTGTGATAGTGCAGTGCGAACGGTGTTCCGCAGCATCCGAGTGACATTCAACTGACTTCGGCATATCGGCATCGGGACTCCGCAACATGCCTCCGAAACCTCAACCGGTTACCGAGGAGCCGGTGGTTGAGCCGGTTGCTGAGCCATCGTGCTCCTCCGGGCCCGCTCTCACGGTCCCAGCGCCACCTCCCGCCGAGAAAGCTAAGGCGGCTCGGGCGAAGTCTCCGGCCACCATCAAGCGGGAGTTCGAGGCCGCTGCGGCTGCGAAGCCTCCTCCGCCATCTGGCGGTTGCACCTCAATGAAGGTGACCACCCAGATGGCTCGGCTCGCCTCTCTTCGGGCCACCCTCAAACGGCTACGGGAGCCGGAATCGGCCTCCCTCACCGTCACGGAGCTCGAAGCCACTCGCGACGAGACCTCTTCTCGTTGGGAGAAGTTTAACTCGGTTCACGAGCACATCGAGGACGCATGCACGACGGACTTCCTCTCGCACCCCTACGTCGCTGACGACGTCTACAAGCAGTGTAGCGACGTAGTGGAGTGCATCCGCACTCGGGTGGCCTACCTCCTGGACGTCACCCAACGGTCATCCGCTCGACCCGGTCCTTCCTCAAGTCCTCACGGTGGTCCCTCGACTCGGCGTCCTCTCCCGGAGATCGCGCTACCCACGTTCTCCGGGGAGTACTCCTCTTGGATTCCCTTCCGGGACCTCTTTACCGCGCTTGTTCGTGAGAATAAGCAGATAACAGATGTCGAGCGGATGCATTACCTCCGGACCAGCCTCACGGGCGATGCAGCGCGCCTCATCGCCAACCTCCCGGTCTCTGGCGAGGCCTTCAAATCGGCCTGGGATTCGCTCCTCAACCGCTACGACAACAAACGGATGCTCGTAGCGGCTCACCTCGACACCCTCCTCGGCGTCTCTCCGATTCCGGCTCGGTCAGCGACGGCGCTCAATAGCCTCCTCCACAGCCTCACGGAAGCGTGCAACGCCCTCAAAGCGTTGGGAGCACCCATCGAGAGCTGGGACTGGATGCTTGTCCACGTAGTCGCTAGACGCCTCCACCCTTCAGCTCGTGAAGCGTGGGAGATGAAGGCCAGCCAGTCCTCTGACCCTCCCACCTTCTCGCAGCTGAAGAAGCACCTCACGGACCTCGCCCGGGCTCTGGAGACCATCCACGTCTCCAAGACGGACGAGCCCTCCTCCTCGCGGAACACCGGAGCTTCCTCAACGGCTGCCTCAAAACCGGGCTCCCTCTCCGGACGGCTCTCGACGGCACGGGCCCACTTGGCTTCCGCTCCCTCCTCGTACGTCGGCGAGCTGGGAAAGTGCGCGTATTGTGGCGCCGCGCATTTTATCGGCACGTGTGGGCAGTTCCGCGCCCTCTCGAACCTCGAACGGCGGGAGTTCGTAACCAGCCAACGGCTGTGTTACAATTGCCTCGGTCAGCACAGCGTCAACGTGTGCAAGACCAAGCAACGGTGCCGTGAATGTGATCGGCCGCACCACACATCCATCCATGTGGGACGGCCGACTCCTCCAAACCAAGCCGCAATCTCCGGTCAACCCTCGACCTCTAGTGCGGCTCGCACGGCACCGTCCTCCGGCTCCACCTCAACGGCGCCTCATCATTGAGGACACGGGGCATTGACCTCCTCGGACGGCCTCTCCACTCGGACTGCCTCACGGACTACCTCAAGGACAGCGGTTCTCCTCGCCACCTGTCAGGCGTTCCTCCACGACTCCAACGGACTTCCTCATCGGGTGCGGCTGCTGATTGATCCAGGATCCGAACTCTCGTTCGTTTCCGAGAAGCTCGTCCAGCAGCACAAACTCATCCGACACGGAGCATCAATTCAAATCATCGGGATTGGCGGTACACACTCCGGCCAGACTCGTGGCATCGTAAGCTGTCAGTTATCCTCACTTTATTCTACATGTTCTATCGACATAGACGCTCATGTATTGTCAAGGTTAATGCCCGTTCTCCCTTCGTTCACGGCGGCAACCCAGCAATGAGATCACTTGACGGACTTAAATCTCGCGGATCCGGAATTTCTCGTTCCTCGCTCAGTTGACTTTATCATCGGTGCGGATGCATACGGACTCCTCGTGAAGCCGGAATTACGTAAAGGCAATCCTCGCTCCCCGGTAGCTCAGAACTCACTATTCGGATGGTTCGTCCTCGGCCCGGTGACAGATTCGGGCAGTGCGGTCGGTCTCGCGCATCATGTGTCGGTCGACCGTGATCTCCTCGAACTGCGCGGCCTCTTAGAAAAGTTCTGGGTGCAAGAGGAGGCCCCCTCCACCACGGAACATCTCCTCAGTCCGGAAGAGCAGGAATGTGAGTCCCATTTTTTGGCGACACATTCGCGGGATTCCTCCGGACGATACATCGTCCGGCTGCCCCTCAAGAAACCTCGGAGTCAACTCGGCGACTCCTACAGCACGGCTTCACGGCTATTAGTTCGGTTGCAACGACGGCTCTCCCGCGATCCAACTTACAAGGAGCTCTATGACTCCTTCCTCACGGAATATGAACGCTTGGCGCATATGGTGCGGGCTCCGCGCAGCCCCCCCTCCTCGTCGGTCTGCTACTATCTCCCCCACCACGGCGTGCTCCGTGAAGCGAGCACGACGACGAAATTACGGGTCGTGTTCAACGGCTCGAGCGCGACGAGCTCCGGATTGTCTCTCAACGACATCTTACACACGGGCGCCAAGCTTCAACGGGATATCTCGGACATCCTCCTCTGGATACGGCGGCATCGGTTCATCTTCGCAACGGACATCACGAAGATGTTTCGGCAAATCCTCGTCCATCCGGACGATTGGGATTTACAACGGATACTCTGGCAAGACTCGGACGGAAACGAAGTGCCGTACCGCCTCACAACGGTCACTTATGGAACTCGGACGGCTCCCTTCCTCGCGGTACGGGTACTCCTCCAATTGGCGGAAGACGAAGGAAGTCGGTTCCCCGCGGCCATCGCCCCTCTTACAAAGGGACGATATGTCGACGACATCTTCGGCGGGGCCGACCAGCTGACTGACCTCGTTGACCAAGCACGGCAACTCATCGGAATCTGCACGGCGGGCGGCTTTCCTCTAGCGAAATGGCAGAGCAACAACAGGGATCTCCTCCGTCTCCTCTCGGTTGACCTCAGCTCGGAAAAGTCTCACTCATTCGAAGAGTGCGAGACCAAGGTGTTGGGACTATCTTGGATGCCAGAGTCGGATTTCTTCAAGTTCTCAGCACTGCCTTACTCCGCCACCGCCCACATAACTAAACGGACCATCCTCTCGGAAATTGCATCTCTGTATGACCCGCTTGGCTTCCTCTCTCCGGTCATCGTGAAAGCAAAGATGCTCCTCCAAAATCTATGGCTGGAACACCTCTCCTGGGATGATCCTCTTTCCACGGCGGTTACCACGACCTGGATAGACTTCCGCCAAGAACTGCAGCACCTCCACCAAATTTCGGTTCCGCGTTGGCTGCAGCTCACGCCTACGACTACGGTGGAAATTCACGGCTTTTCGGACGCATCGCAACTTGCAATGGGTGCGGTAGTTTACGCGCGGGTCTCGGAGAAAGGAAAATCCTCGAAGGTTACGTTGGTGTGCGCAAAAACGAAGGTCGCACCTCTCAAGCGACTTACTATACCACGGCTCGAGCTTTCGGCAGCGCTCCTCCTCGCTCGGCTCGTCTCTTCAGCCCAGAAGACATTGGAGCTTCCTCACGCACAAGTTTTCCTCTGGACGGACTCTTCGGTTGCCCTCACGTGGATCCAGAGCCATCCTTCAAGGTGGAAGGACTACGTTCGGAATCGGGTATCCTCAATCCAGGAACTCCTCCCACTCGGACAGTGGAAATTCGTGCCTGGCAAGGACAATCCGGCGGATTGCGCGTCGCGTGGACTCACGGTCTCCCACCTCGCACGGCACCAACTATGGTGGCACGGACCTCACTGGCTAGCCAAATCGTCTGCCAGCTGGCCAGCTAAATTCGACGGTTCGGATTCCGCAGCCTCGCTCGAAGAGCGACCCGGCCTCGTCTTCTCGGTCTCGGTAAAATCCCCTCCTCGCTTGTGGGATTTAATCTATCGGTACTCGTCTCTCACACGACTCTTGAGAATCACGGCGGTATGTCGCAAGTTCATTGCGGCAATGAAAAAATCTCGGTCTCCCGGACCGGCTTCCCTCCTCTCCCCGGCGGACCTCGAAGACTGACGGCAATATTGGATCAAGACAATTCAAGCGGAATTCTTCACAACGGAGCTGAAGATCATCTCGGCGGGGCAAGCATTGCCAAAACATCATCCTCTTTCAAGATTGACGGCATTCTTGGACAACAACGGTGTTCTTCGGGTAGGAGGGCGGCTAAAGCTCTCAGCCTTACAACCTGAGAGCAAGCACACCGCCATCCTCCCGCGGGACTCGCCTCTCACCCGTCTACTAATCTCGGACGCTCACCAGCGCACTCTCCACGGCGGTACACAGGCTACGCTAGCTTATTTGCGTCTGAGATATTGGATAGTAGGCGGGCGGGCTCCGGTACGAGCTTTCATCCTCCGCTGTGTCCGATGCGCACGCCACCGGGGCATTCGGGCACAACAGCTGATGGGCCAGCTTCCTCTCAGCCGCGTCACGCCCTCTCGAGCGTTCCTCAACACCGGAGTAGACTATGCCGGACCGGTTTCCCTCAAAACGTGGCGCGGTCGCGGAGCCAAGACGCAAAAAGGCTGGATCTGCGTGTTTGTTTGTTTCTCGACCTCAGCGGTACATCTCGAAGCAGTCACGGATTATTCCACGGACGGATTCCTCGCGGCTTTCCGACGATTCACGGGACGGCGCGGCATCTGTCAAACGCTCTTTAGCGATTGCGGAACCAATTTTCAAGGAGCAAATGCCGAACTCCAGAAACTGTTTCACGGATGTACACGCGAATCGGATAACCTCTGTCGGCTACTCGCCTCGGACGGAACGCGCTGGGAATTCAATCCCCCCGCCGCCCCACACATGGGTGGGAAGTGGGAAGCCGCGGTAAAATCGGTTAAGCATCATCTCCAGCGGACTCTCGGTGACATCGTCTTGACATATGAAGAATTTACAACTCTTCTTATTCAAATCGAGGCGGTGCTCAACTCAAGACCTCTGGAACCTCTCACGGAAGATCCAGATGACCTCTCAGCCTTGACCCCCGGTCACTTCCTCATCGGCTGTCCTCTCAACCTCGTTCCTGAACCCTCCCTCACGGAACTTAACCAGAATCGGCTTTCTCGTTGGCAGCTCATCCAACAGAGACTCCAATTCTTTTGGACGAGGTGGTCATCTGGCTATCTGCAGCGGCTGCAGTCCATCTCCAAGTGGCATCATCCCTCGAACCAATTCAAGGTTGGTTCACTGGTACTGCTCACGGATGAACGGCTGCCTCCTTCAAAGTGGCCGCTGGCCCGCATCACGGACCTCCATCCCGGACCAGACGGACTTACCAGGGTGGTGACCATCCGCACGGCTACCTCAACTCTTCGGCGGCCTATCTCCAAGCTCGCCATCCTCCCTACCCCCCCTCGGAATAGATCGACAGCTCGGCTGCCGATGGCGGGCGGAATGTTCGGTCGCAGCGACCATAGACCAAGCGATTTAGCGGCGAAGCGAGTCGATAAGGGATTAGGAGCTCCGATGCCTAGTGCGGATCGCTAGGCATCGGCGCTGGCGAATTTCCTCCCTCTTCCCTCTGACGAGTGGTGGCAGCCCGAGCGACGTTGCGCGTCGCTCGCGGATTTTTCCCCTCTAGCTTCCGGCAACACGGCGTGTCGCTCGCTTCGGCCCTCTCTTCGATCCTCGATCAGCTGCAGCACGGACGTGTTTTTGTTTGCTCTCGGTTCGGATATCTTCGATTAACGGTCAGCTCGGGCTCCTCAAGTTTGTCTAAAACTTCGGTCAATCCTCGCTATCGGCTATCCAGTACGCGGAAATTCCGCAGTACTGCGTGTGCTACGGTTTTGGTGTTCCTCGCAACTCTTTATTGTGTTAACGGTGTTCCTCTGACGAGGTTGAATAAACTGTGAATTGTTCCTCAAAAACCAGACTAGTTACTTTCCGTCTCTCTCTCTCCTAACCCAGGTCCTCACGTAACAAAGCGTAATTTACTATGTTATTTACACATAATATGCATTAATACCATGTTAATGGGGCTTGTAATCGAATACTCTTGTTCTGCGCATCTCTAGTGGTGATTCTGACAAAACTGAATGTTGTCTTCGCAAAATGAGGTAGAAAGCGTAATTTACTATGTTATTTACACATAATATGCATTTATAGCATGCCAATGGCGCTGGTAATCGAATACTCTGGTTCTGCGCATCTCTAGTGGTGATTCTGACAAAACTGAATGTTTTCTTCGCAAAATGAGGTAGAAAGCGTAATTTACTATGTTATTTACACATAATATGCATTAATACCATGTTAATGGGGCTTGTAATCGAATACTCTTGTTCTGCGCATCTCTAGTGGTGATTCTGACAAAACTGAATGTTTTCTTCGCAAAATGAGGTAGAAAGCGTAATTTACTATGTTATTTACACATAATATGCATTAATACCATGTTAATGGGGCTTGTAATCGAATACTCTTGTTCTGCGCATCTCTAGTGGTGATTCTGACAAAACTGAATGTTGTCTTCGCAAAATGAGGTAGAAAGCGTAATTTACTATGTTATTTACACATAATATGCATTTATAGCATGCCAATGGCGCTGGTAATCGAATACTCTGGTTCTGCGCATCTCTAGTGGTGATTCTGACAAAACTGAATGTTTTCTTCGCAAAATGAGGTAGAAAGCGTAATTTACTATGTTATTTACACATAATATGCATTAATACCATGTTAATGGGGCTTGTAATCGAATACTCTTGTTCTGCGCACCTCTAGGGCTGATACTGACAAAACTGAATGTCTTCTTCGCAAAATGAGGTAGAAAGCGTAATTTACTATGTTATTTACACATAATATGCATTAATACCATGTTAATGGGGCTTGTAATCGAATACTCTTGTTCTGCGCATCTCTAGTGGTGATTCTGACAAAACTGAATGTTGTCTTCGCAAAATGAGGTAGAAAGCGTAATTTACTATGTTATTTACACATAATATGCATTTATAGCATGCCAATGGCGCTGGTAATCGAATACTCTGGTTCTGCGCATCTCTAGTGGTGATTCTGACAAAACCGAATGTTTTCTTCGCAAAATGACGTAGAAAGCGTAATTTACTATGTTATTTACACATAATATGCATTTATAGCATGCCAATGGCGCTGGTAATCGAATACTCTGGTTCTGCGCATCTCTAGTGGTGATTCTGACAAAACTGAATGTTTTCTTCGCAAAATGAGGTAGGAAGCGTAATTTACTATGTTATTTACACATAATATGCATTAATAGCATGCCAATGGCGCTGGTAATCGAATACTCTGGTTCTGCGCATCTCTAGTGGTGATTCTGACAAAACCGAATGTTTTCTTCGCAAAATGAGGTATAAAGCGTAATTTACTATGTTATTTACACATAATATGCATTTATAGCATGCCAATGGCGCTGGTAATCGAATACTCTGGTTCTGCGCATCTCTAGTGCTGATATTGACAAAACTGAATGTTTTCTTCGCAAAATGAGGTAGAAAGCGTAATTTACTATGTTATTTACACATAATATGCATTTATAGCATGCCAATGGCGCTGGTAATCGAATACTCTGGTTCTGCGCATCTCTAGTGGTGATTCTGACAAAACTGAATGTTTTCTTCGCAAAATGAGGTAGAAAGCGTAATTTACTATGTTATTTACACATAATATGCATTTATACCATGTTAATGGTGCTTGCAATCGAATACTCTTGTTCTGCGCACCTCTAGGGTTGATACTGACAAAACTGAACGTTTTCTTCGCAAAATGAGGTAGAAAGCGTAATTTACTATGTTATTTACACATAATATGCATTAATACCATGTTAATGGGGCTTGTAATCGAATACTCTTGTTCTGCGCATCTCTAGTGGTGATTCTGACAAAACCGAATGTTTTCTTCGCAAAATGAGGTATAAAGCGTAATTTACTATGTTATTTACACATAGTATGCATTAATACCATGTTAATGGGGCTTGTAATCGAATACTCTTATTCTGCGCACCTCTAGGGCTGATACTGACAAAACTGAATGTTTTCTTCGCAAAATGACGTAGAAAGCGTAATTTACTATGTTGTTTACACATAATATGCATTTATAGCATGCCAATGGCGCTGGTAATCGAATACTCTGGTTCTGCGCATCTCTAGTGGTGATTCTGACAAAACTGAATGTTTTCTTCGCAAAATGAGGTAGAAAGCGTAATTTACTATGTTATTTACACATAATATGCATTTATAGCATACCAATGGCGCTGGTAATCGAATACTCTGGTTCTGCGCATCTCTAGTGGTGATTCTGACAAAACTGCATGTTTTCTTCGCAAAATGAGGTAGAAAGCGTAATTTACTATGTTATTTACACATAATATGCATTAATACCATGTTAATGGGGCTTGTAATCGAATACTCTTGTTCTGCGCATCTCTAGTGGTGATTCTGACAAAACCGAATGTTTTCTTCGCAAAATGAGGTATAAAGCGTAATTTACTATGTTATTTACACATAATATGCATTTATAGCATGCCAATGGCGCTGGTAATCGAATACTCTTGTTCTGCGCATCTCTAGTGGTGATTCTGACAAAACCGAATGTTTTCTTCGCAAAATGAGGTAGAAAGCGTAATTTACTATGTTATTTACACATAATATGCATTAATACCATGTTAATGGGGCTTGTAATCGAATACTCTGGTTCTGCGCATCTCTAGTGGTGATTCTGACAAAACCGAATGTTTTCTTCGCAAAATGAGGTAGAAAGCGTAATTTACTATGTTATTTACACATAATATGCATTTATAGCATGCCAATGGCGCTGGTAATCGAATACTCTGGTTCTGCGCATCTCTAGTGGTGATTCTGACAAAACTGAATGTTTTCTTCGCAAAATGAGGTAGAAAGCGTAATTTACTATGTTATTTACACATAATATGCATTAATACCATGTTAATGGGGCTTGTAATCGAATACTCTTGTTCTGCGCATCTCTAGTGGTGATTCTGACAAAACTGAATGTTTTCTTCGCAAAATGAGGTAGAAAGCGTAATTTACTATGTTATTTACACATAATATGCATTAATACCATGTTAATGGGGCTTGTAATCGAATACTCTTGTTCTGCGCATCTCTAGTGGTGATTCTGACAAAACTGAATGTTGTCTTCGCAAAATGAGGTAGAAAGCGTAATTTACTATGTTATTTACACATAATATGCATTTATAGCATGCCAATGGCGCTGGTAATCGAATACTCTGGTTCTGCGCATCTCTAGTGGTGATTCTGACAAAACTGAATGTTTTCTTCGCAAAATGAGGTAGAAAGCGTAATTTACTATGTTATTTACACATAATATGCATTAATACCATGTTAATGGGGCTTGTAATCGAATACTCTTGTTCTGCGCACCTCTAGGGCTGATACTGACAAAACTGAATGTTTTCTTCGCAAAATGAGGTAGAAAGCGTGTTCGGTCGCAGCGACCATAGACCAAGCGATTTAGCGGCGAAGCGAGTCGATAAGGGATTAGGAGCTCCGATGCCTAGTGCGGATCGCTAGGCATCGGCGCTGGCGAATTTCCTCCCTCTTCCCTCTGACGAGTGGTGGCAGCCCGAGCGACGTTGCGCGTCGCTCGCGGATTTTTCCCCTCTAGCTTCCGGCAACACGGCGTGTCGCTCGCTTCGGCCCTCTCTTCGATCCTCGATCAGCTGCAGCACGGACGTGTTTTTGTTTGCTCTCGGTTCGGATATCTTCGATTAACGGTCAGCTCGGGCTCCTCAAGTTTGTCTAAAACTTCGGTCAATCCTCGCTATCGGCTATCCAGTACGCGGAAATTCCGCAGTACTGCGTGTGCTACGGTTTTGGTGTTCCTCGCAACTCTTTATTGTGTTAACGGTGTTCCTCTGACGAGGTTGAATAAACTGTGAATTGTTCCTCAAAAACCAGACTAGTTACTTTCCGTCTCTCTCTCTCCTAACCCAGGTCCTCACGTAACATTTTGGTCCTTCGAGCCGGATCCTGGTGAGAGAGCTAGTCTGGTCAGTGCGGTTTCCTCACAGAGAAGTTCGGACTTTCCTCTGTGTCGGTTAACGGACGACAGTTCAAATTCGGACGGCCATCTGTCACCTCGGGTGAGTGCCTCAGTGCTGTGATAGTGCAGTGCGAACGGTGTTCCGCAGCATCCGAGTGACATTCAACTGACTTCGGCATATCGGCATCGGGACTCCGCAACATGCCTCCGAAACCTCAACCGGTTACCGAGGAGCCGGTGGTTGAGCCGGTTGCTGAGCCATCGTGCTCCTCCGGGCCCGCTCTCACGGTCCCAGCGCCACCTCCCGCCGAGAAAGCTAAGGCGGCTCGGGCGAAGTCTCCGGCCACCATCAAGCGGGAGTTCGAGGCCGCTGCGGCTGCGAAGCCTCCTCCGCCATCTGGCGGTTGCACCTCAATGAAGGTGACCACCCAGATGGCTCGGCTCGCCTCTCTTCGGGCCACCCTCAAACGGCTACGGGAGCCGGAATCGGCCTCCCTCACCGTCACGGAGCTCGAAGCCACTCGCGACGAGACCTCTTCTCGTTGGGAGAAGTTTAACTCGGTTCACGAGCACATCGAGGACGCATGCACGACGGACTTCCTCTCGCACCCCTACGTCGCTGACGACGTCTACAAGCAGTGTAGCGACGTAGTGGAGTGCATCCGCACTCGGGTGGCCTACCTCCTGGACGTCACCCAACGGTCATCCGCTCGACCCGGTCCTTCCTCAAGTCCTCACGGTGGTCCCTCGACTCGGCGTCCTCTCCCGGAGATCGCGCTACCCACGTTCTCCGGGGAGTACTCCTCTTGGATTCCCTTCCGGGACCTCTTTACCGCGCTTGTTCGTGAGAATAAGCAGATAACAGATGTCGAGCGGATGCATTACCTCCGGACCAGCCTCACGGGCGATGCAGCGCGCCTCATCGCCAACCTCCCGGTCTCTGGCGAGGCCTTCAAATCGGCCTGGGATTCGCTCCTCAACCGCTACGACAACAAACGGATGCTCGTAGCGGCTCACCTCGACACCCTCCTCGGCGTCTCTCCGATTCCGGCTCGGTCAGCGACGGCGCTCAATAGCCTCCTCCACAGCCTCACGGAAGCGTGCAACGCCCTCAAAGCGTTGGGAGCACCCATCGAGAGCTGGGACTGGATGCTTGTCCACGTAGTCGCTAGACGCCTCCACCCTTCAGCTCGTGAAGCGTGGGAGATGAAGGCCAGCCAGTCCTCTGACCCTCCCACCTTCTCGCAGCTGAAGAAGCACCTCACGGACCTCGCCCGGGCTCTGGAGACCATCCACGTCTCCAAGACGGACGAGCCCTCCTCCTCGCGGAACACCGGAGCTTCCTCAACGGCTGCCTCAAAACCGGGCTCCCTCTCCGGACGGCTCTCGACGGCACGGGCCCACTTGGCTTCCGCTCCCTCCTCGTACGTCGGCGAGCTGGGAAAGTGCGCGTATTGTGGCGCCGCGCATTTTATCGGCACGTGTGGGCAGTTCCGCGCCCTCTCGAACCTCGAACGGCGGGAGTTCGTAACCAGCCAACGGCTGTGTTACAATTGCCTCGGTCAGCACAGCGTCAACGTGTGCAAGACCAAGCAACGGTGCCGTGAATGTGATCGGCCGCACCACACATCCATCCATGTGGGACGGCCGACTCCTCCAAACCAAGCCGCAATCTCCGGTCAACCCTCGACCTCTAGTGCGGCTCGCACGGCACCGTCCTCCGGCTCCACCTCAACGGCGCCTCATCATTGAGGACACGGGGCATTGACCTCCTCGGACGGCCTCTCCACTCGGACTGCCTCACGGACTACCTCAAGGACAGCGGTTCTCCTCGCCACCTGTCAGGCGTTCCTCCACGACTCCAACGGACTTCCTCATCGGGTGCGGCTGCTGATTGATCCAGGATCCGAACTCTCGTTCGTTTCCGAGAAGCTCGTCCAGCAGCACAAACTCATCCGACACGGAGCATCAATTCAAATCATCGGGATTGGCGGTACACACTCCGGCCAGACTCGTGGCATCGTAAGCTGTCAGTTATCCTCACTTTATTCTACATGTTCTATCGACATAGACGCTCATGTATTGTCAAGGTTAATGCCCGTTCTCCCTTCGTTCACGGCGGCAACCCAGCAATGAGATCACTTGACGGACTTAAATCTCGCGGATCCGGAATTTCTCGTTCCTCGCTCAGTTGACTTTATCATCGGTGCGGATGCATACGGACTCCTCGTGAAGCCGGAATTACGTAAAGGCAATCCTCGCTCCCCGGTAGCTCAGAACTCACTATTCGGATGGTTCGTCCTCGGCCCGGTGACAGATTCGGGCAGTGCGGTCGGTCTCGCGCATCATGTGTCGGTCGACCGTGATCTCCTCGAACTGCGCGGCCTCTTAGAAAAGTTCTGGGTGCAAGAGGAGGCCCCCTCCACCACGGAACATCTCCTCAGTCCGGAAGAGCAGGAATGTGAGTCCCATTTTTTGGCGACACATTCGCGGGATTCCTCCGGACGATACATCGTCCGGCTGCCCCTCAAGAAACCTCGGAGTCAACTCGGCGACTCCTACAGCACGGCTTCACGGCTATTAGTTCGGTTGCAACGACGGCTCTCCCGCGATCCAACTTACAAGGAGCTCTATGACTCCTTCCTCACGGAATATGAACGCTTGGCGCATATGGTGCGGGCTCCGCGCAGCCCCCCCTCCTCGTCGGTCTGCTACTATCTCCCCCACCACGGCGTGCTCCGTGAAGCGAGCACGACGACGAAATTACGGGTCGTGTTCAACGGCTCGAGCGCGACGAGCTCCGGATTGTCTCTCAACGACATCTTACACACGGGCGCCAAGCTTCAACGGGATATCTCGGACATCCTCCTCTGGATACGGCGGCATCGGTTCATCTTCGCAACGGACATCACGAAGATGTTTCGGCAAATCCTCGTCCATCCGGACGATTGGGATTTACAACGGATACTCTGGCAAGACTCGGACGGAAACGAAGTGCCGTACCGCCTCACAACGGTCACTTATGGAACTCGGACGGCTCCCTTCCTCGCGGTACGGGTACTCCTCCAATTGGCGGAAGACGAAGGAAGTCGGTTCCCCGCGGCCATCGCCCCTCTTACAAAGGGACGATATGTCGACGACATCTTCGGCGGGGCCGACCAGCTGACTGACCTCGTTGACCAAGCACGGCAACTCATCGGAATCTGCACGGCGGGCGGCTTTCCTCTAGCGAAATGGCAGAGCAACAACAGGGATCTCCTCCGTCTCCTCTCGGTTGACCTCAGCTCGGAAAAGTCTCACTCATTCGAAGAGTGCGAGACCAAGGTGTTGGGACTATCTTGGATGCCAGAGTCGGATTTCTTCAAGTTCTCAGCACTGCCTTACTCCGCCACCGCCCACATAACTAAACGGACCATCCTCTCGGAAATTGCATCTCTGTATGACCCGCTTGGCTTCCTCTCTCCGGTCATCGTGAAAGCAAAGATGCTCCTCCAAAATCTATGGCTGGAACACCTCTCCTGGGATGATCCTCTTTCCACGGCGGTTACCACGACCTGGATAGACTTCCGCCAAGAACTGCAGCACCTCCACCAAATTTCGGTTCCGCGTTGGCTGCAGCTCACGCCTACGACTACGGTGGAAATTCACGGCTTTTCGGACGCATCGCAACTTGCAATGGGTGCGGTAGTTTACGCGCGGGTCTCGGAGAAAGGAAAATCCTCGAAGGTTACGTTGGTGTGCGCAAAAACGAAGGTCGCACCTCTCAAGCGACTTACTATACCACGGCTCGAGCTTTCGGCAGCGCTCCTCCTCGCTCGGCTCGTCTCTTCAGCCCAGAAGACATTGGAGCTTCCTCACGCACAAGTTTTCCTCTGGACGGACTCTTCGGTTGCCCTCACGTGGATCCAGAGCCATCCTTCAAGGTGGAAGGACTACGTTCGGAATCGGGTATCCTCAATCCAGGAACTCCTCCCACTCGGACAGTGGAAATTCGTGCCTGGCAAGGACAATCCGGCGGATTGCGCGTCGCGTGGACTCACGGTCTCCCACCTCGCACGGCACCAACTATGGTGGCACGGACCTCACTGGCTAGCCAAATCGTCTGCCAGCTGGCCAGCTAAATTCGACGGTTCGGATTCCGCAGCCTCGCTCGAAGAGCGACCCGGCCTCGTCTTCTCGGTCTCGGTAAAATCCCCTCCTCGCTTGTGGGATTTAATCTATCGGTACTCGTCTCTCACACGACTCTTGAGAATCACGGCGGTATGTCGCAAGTTCATTGCGGCAATGAAAAAATCTCGGTCTCCCGGACCGGCTTCCCTCCTCTCCCCGGCGGACCTCGAAGACTGACGGCAATATTGGATCAAGACAATTCAAGCGGAATTCTTCACAACGGAGCTGAAGATCATCTCGGCGGGGCAAGCATTGCCAAAACATCATCCTCTTTCAAGATTGACGGCATTCTTGGACAACAACGGTGTTCTTCGGGTAGGAGGGCGGCTAAAGCTCTCAGCCTTACAACCTGAGAGCAAGCACACCGCCATCCTCCCGCGGGACTCGCCTCTCACCCGTCTACTAATCTCGGACGCTCACCAGCGCACTCTCCACGGCGGTACACAGGCTACGCTAGCTTATTTGCGTCTGAGATATTGGATAGTAGGCGGGCGGGCTCCGGTACGAGCTTTCATCCTCCGCTGTGTCCGATGCGCACGCCACCGGGGCATTCGGGCACAACAGCTGATGGGCCAGCTTCCTCTCAGCCGCGTCACGCCCTCTCGAGCGTTCCTCAACACCGGAGTAGACTATGCCGGACCGGTTTCCCTCAAAACGTGGCGCGGTCGCGGAGCCAAGACGCAAAAAGGCTGGATCTGCGTGTTTGTTTGTTTCTCGACCTCAGCGGTACATCTCGAAGCAGTCACGGATTATTCCACGGACGGATTCCTCGCGGCTTTCCGACGATTCACGGGACGGCGCGGCATCTGTCAAACGCTCTTTAGCGATTGCGGAACCAATTTTCAAGGAGCAAATGCCGAACTCCAGAAACTGTTTCACGGATGTACACGCGAATCGGATAACCTCTGTCGGCTACTCGCCTCGGACGGAACGCGCTGGGAATTCAATCCCCCCGCCGCCCCACACATGGGTGGGAAGTGGGAAGCCGCGGTAAAATCGGTTAAGCATCATCTCCAGCGGACTCTCGGTGACATCGTCTTGACATATGAAGAATTTACAACTCTTCTTATTCAAATCGAGGCGGTGCTCAACTCAAGACCTCTGGAACCTCTCACGGAAGATCCAGATGACCTCTCAGCCTTGACCCCCGGTCACTTCCTCATCGGCTGTCCTCTCAACCTCGTTCCTGAACCCTCCCTCACGGAACTTAACCAGAATCGGCTTTCTCGTTGGCAGCTCATCCAACAGAGACTCCAATTCTTTTGGACGAGGTGGTCATCTGGCTATCTGCAGCGGCTGCAGTCCATCTCCAAGTGGCATCATCCCTCGAACCAATTCAAGGTTGGTTCACTGGTACTGCTCACGGATGAACGGCTGCCTCCTTCAAAGTGGCCGCTGGCCCGCATCACGGACCTCCATCCCGGACCAGACGGACTTACCAGGGTGGTGACCATCCGCACGGCTACCTCAACTCTTCGGCGGCCTATCTCCAAGCTCGCCATCCTCCCTACCCCCCCTCGGAATAGATCGACAGCTCGGCTGCCGATGGCGGGCGGAATGTTCGGTCGCAGCGACCATAGACCAAGCGATTTAGCGGCGAAGCGAGTCGATAAGGGATTAGGAGCTCCGATGCCTAGTGCGGATCGCTAGGCATCGGCGCTGGCGAATTTCCTCCCTCTTCCCTCTGACGAGTGGTGGCAGCCCGAGCGACGTTGCGCGTCGCTCGCGGATTTTTCCCCTCTAGCTTCCGGCAACACGGCGTGTCGCTCGCTTCGGCCCTCTCTTCGATCCTCGATCAGCTGCAGCACGGACGTGTTTTTGTTTGCTCTCGGTTCGGATATCTTCGATTAACGGTCAGCTCGGGCTCCTCAAGTTTGTCTAAAACTTCGGTCAATCCTCGCTATCGGCTATCCAGTACGCGGAAATTCCGCAGTACTGCGTGTGCTACGGTTTTGGTGTTCCTCGCAACTCTTTATTGTGTTAACGGTGTTCCTCTGACGAGGTTGAATAAACTGTGAATTGTTCCTCAAAAACCAGACTAGTTACTTTCCGTCTCTCTCTCTCCTAACCCAGGTCCTCACGTAACAAAGCGTAATTTACTATGTTATTTACACATAATATGCATTAATACCATGTTAATGGGGCTTGTAATCGAATACTCTTGTTCTGCGCATCTCTAGTGGTGATTCTGACAAAACTGAATGTTGTCTTCGCAAAATGAGGTAGAAAGCGTAATTTACTATGTTATTTACACATAATATGCATTTATAGCATGCCAATGGCGCTGGTAATCGAATACTCTGGTTCTGCGCATCTCTAGTGGTGATTCTGACAAAACTGAATGTTTTCTTCGCAAAATGAGGTAGAAAGCGTAATTTACTATGTTATTTACACATAATATGCATTAATACCATGTTAATGGGGCTTGTAATCGAATACTCTTGTTCTGCGCATCTCTAGTGGTGATTCTGACAAAACTGAATGTTTTCTTCGCAAAATGAGGTAGAAAGCGTAATTTACTATGTTATTTACACATAATATGCATTAATACCATGTTAATGGGGCTTGTAATCGAATACTCTTGTTCTGCGCATCTCTAGTGGTGATTCTGACAAAACTGAATGTTGTCTTCGCAAAATGAGGTAGAAAGCGTAATTTACTATGTTATTTACACATAATATGCATTTATAGCATGCCAATGGCGCTGGTAATCGAATACTCTGGTTCTGCGCATCTCTAGTGGTGATTCTGACAAAACTGAATGTTTTCTTCGCAAAATGAGGTAGAAAGCGTAATTTACTATGTTATTTACACATAATATGCATTAATACCATGTTAATGGGGCTTGTAATCGAATACTCTTGTTCTGCGCACCTCTAGGGCTGATACTGACAAAACTGAATGTCTTCTTCGCAAAATGAGGTAGAAAGCGTAATTTACGATGTTATTTACACATAATATGCATTTATAGCATGCCAATGGCGCTGGTAATCGAATACTCTGGTTCTGCGCATCTCTAGTGGTGATTCTGACAAAACTGAATGTTTTCTTCGCAAAATGAGGTAGAAAGCGTAATTTACTATGTTATTTACACATAATATGCATTTATAGCATGCCAATGGCGCTGGTAATCGAATACTCTGGTTCTGCGCATCTCTAGTGGTGATTCTGACAAAACTGAATGTTGTCTTCGCAAAATGAGGTAGAAAGCGTAATTTACTATGTTATTTACACATAATATGCATTTATAGCATGCCAATGGCGCTGGTAATCGAATACTCTGGTTCTGCGCATCTCTAGTGGTGATTCTGACAAAACTGAATGTTGTCTTCGCAAAATGAGGTAGAAAGCGTAATTTACGATGTTATTTACACATAATATGCATTTATACCATGTTAATGGTGCTTGTAATCGAATACTCTTGTTCTGCGCATCTCTAGTGGTGATTCTGACAAAACTGAATGTTTTCTTCGCAAAATGAGGTAGAAAGCGTAATTTACTATGTTATTTACACATAATATGCATTAATACCATGTTAATGGGGCTTGTAATCGAATACTCTTGTTCTGCGCATCTCTAGTGCTGATATTGACAAAACTGAATGTTTTCTTCGCAAAATGAGGTAGAAAGCGTAATTTACGATGTTATTTACACATAATATGCATTTATACCATGTTAATGGTGCTTGTAATCGAATACTCTTGTTCTGCGCATCTCTAGTGGTGATTCTGACAAAACTGAATGTTTTCTTCGCAAAATGAGGTAGAAAGCGTAATTTACTATGTTATTTACACATAATATGCATTAATACCATGCCAATGGCGCTGGTAATCGAATGCTCTGGTTCTGCGCATCTCTAGTGGTGATTCTGACAAAACTGAATGTTGTCTTCGCAAAATGAGGTAGAAAGCGTAATTTACGATGTTATTTACACATAATATGCATTTATAGCATGCCAATGGCGCTGGTAATCGAATACTCTGGTTCTGCGCATCTCTAGTGGTGATTCTGACAAAACTGAATGTTTTCTTCGCAAAATGAGGTAGAAAGCGTAATTTACTATGTTATTTACACATAATATGCATTTATAGCATGCCAATGGCGCTGGTAATCGAATACTCTGGTTCTGCGCATCTCTAGTGGTGATTCTGACAAAACTGAATGTTGTCTTCGCAAAATGAGGTAGAAAGCGTAATTTACTATGTTATTTACACATAATATGCATTTATAGCATGCCAATGGCGCTGGTAATCGAATACTCTGGTTCTGCGCATCTCTAGTGGTGATTCTGACAAAACTGAATGTTGTCTTCGCAAAATGAGGTAGAAAGCGTAATTTACGATGTTATTTACACATAATATGCATTTATACCATGTTAATGGTGCTTGTAATCGAATACTCTTGTTCTGCGCATCTCTAGTGGTGATTCTGACAAAACTGAATGTTTTCTTCGCAAAATGAGGTAGAAAGCGTAATTTACTATGTTATTTACACATAATATGCATTAATACCATGTTAATGGGGCTTGTAATCGAATACTCTTGTTCTGCGCATCTCTAGTGCTGATATTGACAAAACTGAATGTTTTCTTCGCAAAATGAGGTAGAAAGCGTAATTTACGATGTTATTTACACATAATATGCATTTATACCATGTTAATGGTGCTTGCAATCGAATACTCTTGTTCTGCGCACCTCTAGGGTTGATACTGACAAAACTGAACGTTTTCTTCGCAAAATGAGGTAGAAAGCGTAATTTACTATGTTATTTACACATAATATGCATTAATACCATGTTAATGGGGCTTGTAATCGAATACTCTTGTTCTGCGCATCTCTAGTGGTGATTCTGACAAAACCGAATGTTTTCTTCGCAAAATGAGGTATAAAGCGTAATTTACTATGTTATTTACACATAGTATGCATTAATACCATGTTAATGGGGCTTGTAATCGAATACTCTTATTCTGCGCACCTCTAGGGCTGATACTGACAAAACTGAATGTTTTCTTCGCAAAATGACGTAGAAAGCGTAATTTACTATGTTATTTACACATAATATGCATTTATAGCATGCCAATGGCGCTGGTAATCGAATACTCTGGTTCTGCGCATCTCTAGTGGTGATTCTGACAAAACTGAATGTTTTCTTCGCAAAATGAGGTAGAAAGCGTAATTTACTATGTTATTTACACATAATATGCATTTATAGCATGCCAATGGCGCTGGTAATCGAATACTCTGGTTCTGCGCATCTCTAGTGGTGATTCTGACAAAACTGAATGTTGTCTTCGCAAAATGAGGTAGAAAGCGTAATTTACTATGTTATTTACACATAATATGCATTTATAGCATGCCAATGGCGCTGGTAATCGAATACTCTGGTTCTGCGCATCTCTAGTGGTGATTCTGACAAAACTGAATGTTGTCTTCGCAAAATGAGGTAGAAAGCGTAATTTACTATGTTATTTACACATAATATGCATTTATAGCATGCCAATGGCGCTGGTAATCGAATACTCTTGTTCTGCGCACCTCTAGGGCTGATACTGACAAAACTGAATGTTTTCTTCGCAAAATGAGGTAGAAAGCGTAATTTACTATGTTATTTACACATAATATGCATTAATACCATGTCAATGGGGCTTGTAATCGAATACTCTTGTTCTGCGCATCTCTAGTGGTGATTCTGACAAAACTGAATGTTTTCTTCGCAAAATGAGGTAGAAAGCGTAATTTACTATGTTATTTATACATAATATGCATTAATACCATGTTAATGGGGCTTGTAATCGAATACTCTTGTTCTGCGCACCTCTAGGGCTGATACTGACAAAACTTAATGTTTTCTTCGCAAAATGAGGTAGAAAGCGTAATTTACTATGTTATTTACACATAATATGCATTTATAGCATGCCAATGGCGCTGGTAATCGAATGCTCTGGTTCTGCGCATCTCTAGTGGTGATTCTGACAAAACTGAATGTTGTCTTCGCAAAATGAGGTAGAAAGCGTAATTTACGATGTTATTTACACATAATATGCATTTATAGCATGCCAATGGCGCTGGTAATCGAATACTCTGGTTCTGCGCATCTCTAGTGGTGATTCTGACAAAACTGAATGTTTTCTTCGCAAAATGAGGTAGAAAGCGTAATTTACTATGTTATTTACACATAATATGCATTTATAGCATGCCAATGGCGCTGGTAATCGAATACTCTGGTTCTGCGCATCTCTAGTGGTGATTCTGACAAAACTGAATGTTGTCTTCGCAAAATGAGGTAGAAAGCGTAATTTACTATGTTATTTAC
Source organism: Ectemnius continuus (assembly GCA_910591665.1). Classification (NCBI taxonomy): domain Eukaryota; kingdom Metazoa; phylum Arthropoda; class Insecta; order Hymenoptera; family Crabronidae; genus Ectemnius; species Ectemnius continuus. The sequence goes on from CAJUYD010000090.1 coordinate 26,043, forward strand.
ACATAATATGCATTTATAGCATGCCAATGGCGCTGGTAATCGAATACTCTGGTTCTGCGCATCTCTAGTGGTGATTCTGACAAAACTGAATGTTGTCTTCGCAAAATGAGGTAGAAAGCGTAATTTACGATGTTATTTACACATAATATGCATTTATACCATGTTAATGGTGCTTGTAATCGAATACTCTTGTTCTGCGCATCTCTAGTGGTGATTCTGACAAAACTGAATGTTTTCTTCGCAAAATGAGGTAGAAAGCGTAATTTACTATGTTATTTACACATAATATGCATTAATACCATGTTAATGGGGCTTGTAATCGAATACTCTTGTTCTGCGCATCTCTAGTGCTGATATTGACAAAACTGAATGTTTTCTTCGCAAAATGAGGTAGAAAGCGTAATTTACGATGTTATTTACACATAATATGCATTTATACCATGTTAATGGTGCTTGCAATCGAATACTCTTGTTCTGCGCACCTCTAGGGTTGATACTGACAAAACTGAACGTTTTCTTCGCAAAATGAGGTAGAAAGCGTAATTTACTATGTTATTTACACATAATATGCATTAATACCATGTTAATGGGGCTTGTAATCGAATACTCTTGTTCTGCGCACCTCTAGGGTTGATACTGACAAAACTGAACGTTTTCTTCGCAAAATGAGGTAGAAAGCGTAATTTACTATGTTATTTACACATAATATGCATTTATAGCATACCAATGGCGCTGGTAATCGAATACTCTGGTTCTGCGCATCTCTAGTGGTGATTCTGACAAAACTGCATGTTTTCTTCGCAAAATGAGGTAGAAAGCGTAATTTACTATGTTATTTACACATAATATGCATTAATACCATGTTAATGGGGCTTGTAATCGAATACTCTTGTTCTGCGCATCTCTAGTGGTGATTCTGACAAAACTGAATGTTTTCTTCGCAAAATGAGGTAGAAAGCGTAATTTACTATGTTATTTACACATAATATGCATTAATACCATGTTAATGGGGCTTGTAATCGAATACTCTTGTTCTGCGCATCTCTAGTGGTGATTCTGACAAAACTGAATGTTTTCTTCGCAAAATGAGGTAGAAAGCGTAATTTACTATGTTATTTACACATAATATGCATTTATAGCATGCCAATGGCGCTGGTAATCGAATACTCTGGTTCTGCGCATCTCTAGTGGTGATTCTGACAAAACTGAATGTTTTCTTCGCAAAATGAGGTAGAAAGCGTAACTTACTATGTTATTTACACATAATATGCATTAATACCATGTTAATGGGGCTTGTAATCGAATACTCTTGTTCTGCGCATCTCTAGTGGTGATTCTGACAAAACTGAATGTTGTCTTCGCAAAATGAGGTAGAAAGCGTAATTTACTATGTTATTTGCACATAATATGCATTTATAGCATGCCAATGGCGCTGGTAATCGAATACTCTGGTTCTGCGCATCTCTAGTTGTGATTCTGACAAAACTGAATGTTTTCTTCGCAAAATGAGGTAGAAAGCGTAATTTACTATGTTATTTACACATAATATGCATTTATAGCATGCCAATGGCGCTGGTAATCGAATACTCTGGTTCTGCGCATCTCTAGTGGTGATTCTGACAAAACTGAATGTTTTCTTCGCAAAATGAGGTAGAAAGCGTAATTTACTATGTTATTTACACATAATATGCATTAATACCATGTTAATGGGGCTTGTAATCGAATACTCTTGTTCTGCGCATCTCTAGTGGTGATTCTGACAAAACCGAATGTTTTCTTCGCAAAATGAGGTAGAAAGCGTAATTTACTATGTTATTTACACATAATATGCATTAATACCATGTTAATGGGGCTTGTGATCGAATACTCTTGTTCTGCGCACCTCTAGGGCTGATACTGACAAAACTGAATGTTTTCTTCGCAAAATGACGTAGAAAGCGTAATTTACTATGTTATTTACACATAATATGCATTTATAGCATGCCAATGGCGCTGGTAATCGAATACTCTGGTTCTGCGCATCTCTAGTGGTGATTCTGACAAAACTGAATGTTTTCTTCGCAAAATGAGGTAGAAAGCGTAATTTACTATGTTATTTACACATAATATGCATTTATAGCATGCCAATGGCGCTGGTAATCGAATACTCTGGTTCTGCGCATCTCTAGTGGTGATTCTGACAAAACTGAATGTTGTCTTCGCAAAATGAGGTAGAAAGCGTAATTTACTATGTTATTTACACATAATATGCATTTATAGCATGCCAATGGCGCTGGTAATCGAATACTCTTGTTCTGCGCACCTCTAGGGCTGATACTGACAAAACTGAATGTTTTCTTCGCAAAATGAGGTAGAAAGCGTAATTTACTATGTTATTTACACATAATATGCATTTATAGCATGCCAATGGCGCTGGTAATCGAATACTCTGGTTCTGCGCATCTCTAGTGGTGATTCTGACAAAACTGAATGTTGTCTTCGCAAAATGAGGTAGAAAGCGTAATTTACTATGTTATTTACACATAATATGCATTTATAGCATGCCAATGGCGCTGGTAATCGAATACTCTTGTTCTGCGCACCTCTAGGGCTGATACTGACAAAACTGAATGTTTTCTTCGCAAAATGAGGTAGAAAGCGTAATTTACTATGTTATTTACACATAATATGCATTAATACCATGTTAATGGGGCTGGTAATCGAATACTCTGGTTCTGCGCATCTCTAGTGGTGATTCTGACAAAACTGAATGTTTTCTTCGCAAAATGAGGTAGAAAGCGTTATTTACTATATTATTTACACATAATATGCATTTATACCATGTTAATGGGACTTGTAATCGAATACTCTTGTTCTGCGCATCTCTAGTGGTGATTCTGACAAAACCGAATGTTTTCTTCGCAAAATGAGGTAGAAAGCGTAATTTACTATGTTATTTACACATAATATGCATTAATACCATGTTAATGGGGCTTGTAATCGAATACTCTTGTTCTGCGCATCTCTAGTGGTGATTCTGACAAAACTGAATGTTTTCTTCGCAAAATGAGGTAGAAAGCGTAATTTACTATGTTATTTACACACAATATGCATTAATACCATGTTAATGGGGCTTGTAATCGAATACTCTTGTTCTGCGCATCTCTAGTGGTGATTCTGACAAAACTGAATGTTTTCTTCGCAAAATGAGGTAGAAAGCGTAATTTACTATGTTATTTACACATAATATGCATTTATAGCATGCCAATGGCGCTGGTAATCGAATACTCTGGTTCTGCGCATCTCTAGTGGTGATTCTGACAAAACTGAATGTTTTCTTCGCAAAATGAGGTAGAAAGCGTAATTTACTATATTATTTACACATAATATGCATTTATACCATGTTAATGGGACTTGTAATCGAATACTCTGGTTCTGCGCATCTCTAGTGGTGATTCTGACAAAACTGAATGTTTTCTTCGCAAAATGAGGTATAAAGCGTAATTTACTATGTTATTTACACATAGTATGCATTAATACCATGTTAATGGGGCTTGTAATCGAATACTCTTGTTCTGCGCATCTCTAGTGGTGATTCTGACAAAACCGAATGTTTTCTTCGCAAAATGAGGTAGAAAGCGTAATTTACTATGTTATTTACACATAATATGCATTAATACCATGTTAATGGGGCTTGTAATCGAATACTCTTGTTCTGCGCATCTCTAGTGGTGATTCTGACAAAACTGAATGTTTTCTTCGCAAAATGAGGTAGAAAGCGTTATTTACTATATTATTTACACATAATATGCATTTATACCATGTTAATGGGACTTGTAATCGAATACTCTTGTTCTGCGCATCTCTAGTGGTGATTCTGACAAAACTGAATGTTTTCTTCGCAAAATGAGGTAGAAAGCGTAATTTACTATGTTATTTACACATAATATGCATTAATACCATGTTAATGGGGCTTGTAATCGAATACTCTTGTTCTGCGCATCTCTAGTGGTGATTCTGACAAAACTGAATGTTGTCTTCGCAAAATGAGGTAGAAAGCGTAATTTACTATGTTATTTGCACATAATATGCATTTATAGCATGCCAATGGCGCTGGTAATCGAATACTCTGGTTCTGCGCATCTCTAGTGGTGATTCTGACAAAACTGAATGTTTTCTTCGCAAAATGAGGTAGAAAGCGTAATTTACTATGTTATTTACACATAATATGCATTTATAGCATGCCAATGGCGCTGGTAATCGAATACTCTGGTTCTGCGCATCTCTAGTGGTGATTCTGACAAAACTGAATGTTGTCTTCGCAAAATGAGGTAGAAAGCGTAATTTACTATGTTATTTACACATAATATGCATTTATAGCATGCCAATGGCGCTGGTAATCGAATACTCTTGTTCTGCGCACCTCTAGGGCTGATACTGACAAAACTGAATGTTTTCTTCGCAAAATGAGGTAGAAAGCGTAATTTACTATGTTATTTACACATAATATGCATTAATACCATGTCAATGGGGCTTGTAATCGAATACTCTTGTTCTGCGCATCTCTAGTGGTGATTCTGACAAAACTGAATGTTTTCTTCGCAAAATGAGGTAGAAAGCGTAATTTACTATGTTATTTACACATAATATGCATTAATACCATGTTAATGGGGCTTGTAATCGAATACTCTTGTTCTGCGCACCTCTAGGGCTGATACTGACAAAACTTAATGTTTTCTTCGCAAAATGAGGTAGAAAGCGTAATTTACTATGTTATTTACACATAATATGCATTTATAGCATGCCAATGGCGCTGGTAATCGAATGCTCTGGTTCTGCGCATCTCTAGTGGTGATTCTGACAAAACTGAATGTTTTCTTCGCAAAATGAGGTAGAAAGCGTTATTTACTATATTATTTACACATAATATGCATTTATACCATGTTAATGGGACTTGTAATCGAATACTCTTGTTCTGCGCATCTCTAGTGGTGATTCTGACAAAACCGAATGTTTTCTTCGCAAAATGAGGTAGAAAGCGTAATTTACTATGTTATTTACACATAATATGCATTAATACCATGTTAATGGGGCTTGTAATCGAATACTCTTGTTCTGCGCATCTCTAGTGGTGATTCTGACAAAACTGAATGTTTTCTTCGCAAAATGAGGTAGAAAGCGTAATTTACTATGTTATTTACACATAATATGCATTAATACCATGTTAATGGGGCTTGTAATCGAATACTCTTGTTCTGCGCATCTCTAGTGGTGATTCTGACAAAACTGAATGTTTTCTTCGCAAAATGAGGTAGAAAGCGTAATTTACTATGTTATTTACACATAATATGCATTTATAGCATGCCAATGGCGCTGGTAATCGAATACTCTGGTTCTGCGCATCTCTAGTGGTGATTCTGACAAAACTGAATGTTTTCTTCGCAAAATGAGGTAGAAAGCGTAATTTACTATATTATTTACACATAATATGCATTTATACCATGTTAATGGGACTTGTAATCGAATACTCTGGTTCTGCGCATCTCTAGTGGTGATTCTGACAAAACTGAATGTTTTCTTCGCAAAATGAGGTATAAAGCGTAATTTACTATGTTATTTACACATAGTATGCATTAATACCATGTTAATGGGGCTTGTAATCGAATACTCTTGTTCTGCGCACCTCTAGGGCTGATACTGACAAAACTGAATGTTTTCTTCGCAAAATGAGGTAGAAAGCGTAATTTACTATGTTATTTACACATAATATGCATTAATACCATGTTAATGGGGCTTGTAATCGAATACTCTTGTTCTGCGCACCTCTAGGGCTGATACTGACAAAACTTAATGTTTTCTTCGCAAAATGAGGTAGAAAGCGTAATTTACTATGTTATTTACACATAATATGCATTTATAGCATGCCAATGGCGCTGGTAATCGAATGCTCTGGTTCTGCGCATCTCTAGTGGTGATTCTGACAAAACTGAATGTTTTCTTCGCAAAATGAGGTAGAAAGCGTTATTTACTATATTATTTACACATAATATGCATTTATACCATGTTAATGGGACTTGTAATCGAATACTCTTGTTCTGCGCATCTCTAGTGGTGATTCTGACAAAACCGAATGTTTTCTTCGCAAAATGAGGTAGAAAGCGTAATTTACTATGTTATTTACACATAATATGCATTAATACCATGTTAATGGGGCTTGTAATCGAATACTCTTGTTCTGCGCATCTCTAGTGGTGATTCTGACAAAACTGAATGTTTTCTTCGCAAAATGAGGTAGAAAGCGTAATTTACTATGTTATTTACACATAATATGCATTAATACCATGTTAATGGGGCTTGTAATCGAATACTCTTGTTCTGCGCATCTCTAGTGGTGATTCTGACAAAACTGAATGTTTTCTTCGCAAAATGAGGTAGAAAGCGTAATTTACTATGTTATTTACACATAATATGCATTTATAGCATGCCAATGGCGCTGGTAATCGAATACTCTGGTTCTGCGCATCTCTAGTGGTGATTCTGACAAAACTGAATGTTTTCTTCGCAAAATGAGGTAGAAAGCGTAATTTACTATGTTATTTACACATAATATGCATTAATACCATGTTAATGGGGCTTGTAATCGAATACTCTTGTTCTGCGCATCTCTAGTGGTGATTCTGACAAAACTGAATGTTGTCTTCGCAAAATGAGGTAGAAAGCGTAATTTACTATGTTATTTGCACATAATATGCATTTATAGCATGCCAATGGCGCTGGTAATCGAATACTCTGGTTCTGCGCATCTCTAGTGGTGATTCTGACAAAACTGAATGTTTTCTTCGCAAAATGAGGTAGAAAGCGTAATTTACTATGTTATTTACACATAATATGCATTTATACCATGTTAATGGGACTTGTAATCGAATACTCTTGTTCTGCGCATCTCTAGTGGTGATTCTGACAAAACCGAATGTTTTCTTCGCAAAATGAGGTAGAAAGCGTAATTTACTATGTTATTTACACATAATATGCATTTATACCATGTTAATGGGACTTGTAATCGAATACTCTTGTTCTGCGCATCTCTAGTGGTGATTCTGACAAAACTGAATGTTTTCTTCGCAAAATGAGGTAGAAAGCGTTATTTACTATATTATTTACACATAATATGCATTTATACCATGTTAATGGGACTTGTAATCGAATACTCTTGTTCTGCGCATCTCTAGTGGTGATTCTGACAAAACCGAATGTTTTCTTCGCAAAATGAGGTAGAAAGCGTAATTTACTATGTTATTTACACATAATATGCATTAATACCATGTTAATGGGGCTTGTAATCGAATACTCTTGTTCTGCGCATCTCTAGTGGTGATTCTGACAAAACTGAATGTTTTCTTCGCAAAATGAGGTAGAAAGCGTAATTTACTATGTTATTTACACATAATATGCATTAATACCATGTTAATGGGGCTTGTAATCGAATACTCTTGTTCTGCGCATCTCTAGTGGTGATTCTGACAAAACTGAATGTTTTCTTCGCAAAATGAGGTAGAAAGCGTAATTTACTATGTTATTTACACATAATATGCATTTATAGCATGCCAATGGCGCTGGTAATCGAATACTCTGGTTCTGCGCATCTCTAGTGGTGATTCTGACAAAACTGAATGTTTTCTTCGCAAAATGAGGTAGAAAGCGTAATTTACTATGTTATTTACACATAATATGCATTAATACCATGTTAATGGGGCTTGTAATCGAATACTCTTGTTCTGCGCATCTCTAGTGGTGATTCTGACAAAACTGAATGTTGTCTTCGCAAAATGAGGTAGAAAGCGTAATTTACTATGTTATTTACACATAATATGCATTTATAGCATGCCAATGGCGCTGGTAATCGAATACTCTGGTTCTGCGCATCTCTAGTGGTGATTCTGACAAAACTGAATGTTTTCTTCGCAAAATGAGGTAGAAAGCGTAATTTACTATGTTATTTACACATAATATGCATTAATACCATGTTAATGGGGCTTGTAATCGAATACTCTTGTTCTGCGCATCTCTAGTGGTGATTCTGACAAAACTGAATGTTTTCTTCGCAAAATGAGGTAGAAAGCGTTATTTACTATATTATTTACACATAATATGCATTTATACCATGTTAATGGGACTTGTAATCGAATACTCTTGTTCTGCGCATCTCTAGTGGTGATTCTGACAAAACTGAATGTTTTCTTCGCAAAATGAGGTAGAAAGCGTAATTTACTATGTTATTTGCACATAATATGCATTTATAGCATGCCAATGGCGCTGGTAATCGAATACTCTGGTTCTGCGCATCTCTAGTGGTGATTCTGACAAAACTGAATGTTTTCTTCGCAAAATGAGGTAGAAAGCGTAATTTACTATGTTATTTACACATAATATGCATTTATAGCATGCCAATGGCGCTGGTAATCGAATACTCTGGTTCTGCGCATCTCTAGTGGTGATTCTGACAAAACTGAATGTTGTCTTCGCAAAATGAGGTAGAAAGCGTAATTTACTATGTTATTTACACATAATATGCATTTATAGCATGCCAATGGCGCTGGTAATCGAATACTCTTGTTCTGCGCACCTCTAGGGCTGATACTGACAAAACTGAATGTTTTCTTCGCAAAATGAGGTAGAAAGCGTAATTTACTATGTTATTTACACATAATATGCATTAATACCATGTCAATGGGGCTTGTAATCGAATACTCTTGTTCTGCGCATCTCTAGTGGTGATTCTGACAAAACTGAATGTTTTCTTCGCAAAATGAGGTAGAAAGCGTAATTTACTATGTTATTTACACATAATATGCATTAATACCATGTTAATGGGGCTTGTAATCGAATACTCTTGTTCTGCGCACCTCTAGGGCTGATACTGACAAAACTTAATGTTTTCTTCGCAAAATGAGGTAGAAAGCGTAATT